>QUSF01000054.1:2013585-2089139 GCA_003676055.1 Chloebia gouldiae
AAGCCATCCTCCTGCCCTGGCAGCACCAAAGCACCATCCTCCTGCCCCCCTCTCCAGATCACAGGCACACACAGAGAGCCGAGTAGGTGTCAGCAGCAAACAGGGCTGATTAGGAGCAGCGCACCACAAGCAAGCTCAGGGTAACCCTTCAAAGGCCTCAGCAATTGAGACAAGATGCTAAACACAAGGGTGACTTCTCCAGAAACAAGCACAGGCTGAGGAAAAACAAAACAAAACAACCCCAAACCAACAGTTGTGCCACTTGCTCTTTTGTTTACTCCTTGGTTTGGATTTCAGGCTGAGATCACGTTCCCAGCATAATGAAAGCCTTAGGCAGCCCGAGGAGAGATTACACTGAAGAAGGGAGGAAGAGCACTTGGGAAATGGGAAGGAATGGACACCTTTGTAAGCACAGGCACTGAAAAAATGTTCTCTTCAGATATGTATGGCAAGTCCCACATGCCAGGGCTACATGCATTTCATAAGACACGGGGCAATGGAAAGCCAAAGCAATTCCATTCTGCTCACACTTAGAGGGACAGAACTTCCTTGTAAGTGCAGCCAAGCAGCACACAAGAAGTTATTTCACACCTGTATGTGGTGTCTAGACCTGAAAGATTTATTTGCAGATCTGTGGACCTAACAAATCTGCAAAACCAAAGTGGCTTTGAGGGTCAGTCCCATTCTACTGTCCATAGTTAACAGGCTGACTAGCCCAGCTCACTATCCAGAGTCACAGCTACAAAAATGCTTTGTCTTCCCTAGGCTCCCACCAAATGCTAACTAAGGCATGTTAAGAGTACCTCTCTTTTGTAACCAAACCAAGGCCCAGGCTCAAACACTTATTAAACTGGGCTGGTTTTTATCAGAAAGAAATAAAACTAGAATTGCTCAGAGAGGGCCATTATGTCTGTCCATAGCTCCTACCAGTTCAATGGGTACAGGCAAATAATAGAGGTAGCTTGAACTAATTAACAAATATTCCTTTAGAAGTCACACTGATATAAATTATTTACCTTTTCATGGATGGATTAGGGAAAAAAAAAAGGGTATGAAAGAGGCTGCAGCAGAGTCAAATGATTCACAAAAAAAATCAGAAAAAAAAAACAAGTAAAGCATCACTAAAATTTTGCATGGTATCAGCAAAAGAAAAGGTACGTGCTGCCTGGAGAACACACACAGAAATAAGGAACAATCATACCTTTTGGGTTAGGTTTTTGTCACCACGTGCTCTCTTAGCCAATGAGATAATCATATAAGCATTCTCTTGGCCACAGCCATAGGGGGCAGGTCCCATCAAATCTTTCTGCCTCTATTCCCTCCCTCTAGATGAGAAAAGAAAAATATGATAATGCATTTCCAGGCCTTTTATAACCCAAAAGAGGCACCTTAACTCTTCTTCAAAGGTGATTCTCCCTTCTGCAACACATTGATGTAACAATCCTCATCTCTACTGCTGCCTCTCCCTCCCAGTGAAGCCCAGGTGGGCCACTTGATGTCATCCACCCCAGTTCCTTTAAAGTGCTGGTTACTTACCAGCAAAGGGGAATTACACTGGAATAGTGGAAAAGAGAGCCTGGAAAGACTCAGCCCTGCAGAAAAATCTCATGGCAATAAAGGTGGGGCCATTTTGTCTGAGCTGGATGTGGGCCAGCCTCCACAATCTGTATCCTGTGCTGCTGGAGTCAACAACACCAACCCACTGACTCCAGTGGGCACTGAATCCAGCTCCAATGGAGTATAACCAAAAATTAGCCTGTTTCTTCATACATACTATTACAATTCAAACAGTACAAGCTTCCCAGTCCATGATTAATTATCCTGTCCACCTTCCCCATCTCAAACTTTGAACTAATGGACAGAGTAATTAGCCTGGGTTGGGAAGGAGAAATCTGCTAGCAGTGATGTGTACCCACAAACACGTGCTCACGCACATCAGGTGAACTGATGGGGCTTAGCACCATGGTGATAGATACTGAGGCTATGAGTCAGCTATGACAAAGCAGTTTTTCATGTTATCCTTGAAAAATAAACAGAATTTTCAGGTCCTGTGTGTCATATCAGATGTAGAAAACAAAGTTACTCATGACTAAAGTTTGTGTCCACTAACTGGAAAGCAGTAATAGTCAGCCACACCTGAAAACTGGGCTGGAGAATAAGACACATAAAAAATAACCCACGGGTTCTGGTACACCTCTGGCAAAGGTCTTATGATTGTTACTGTTTTTCTTAGCAGTGCCAAGTATCATGCAATTAAGACAATCTGGACTCTCATTAAAACAAAATTAAGTTCCCGGAGCTCAGAACTGCTTCAAAGCAGGTATCTTTTAAGAATCAAAACCAAAGGCAAGTGAAACCTGAGTTTGTAAAAACATGTATGTTCAGATGAGTTTTAGAAGCTCAACTGCTAATTTGTGTGTGTTGGTGTTAGAAATACTGGGTTATGGAAGCATTGTGGGATACACATCACTGATAAAGCTCAGAGCTAAACAGAGACATGAATGAGAAAGCAGATGTAGAATCACAGAAGAGTTTGGTTTGGAAGACACCTTGTCATCTCATCCAACCCCCCTGCAATAAGCAGGGACACCATCCACTGGACAGGTTGTTCAGAGCCCTGGAATGTTTCCAGGGGTGAGGCATCCACCCCTTCTCAGGACAGCCTGTTCCAGTGCCTCGCAATCCTCATTGTAAAAAACTCTGCCAAACACCAAGGCCTAAATCATTTGTTTGTTTTTCTAGCCATTAGAACTGGCCAATTGCAAGAAAGCAATCATACTCAGAGTCCAGATGTGCTCCCATACTACTGGTTGAATATCTTAGGCATGGGTAAAGGAATACTGGAAAAAATAACAAGCCTACAACATGATTGCTTAGGACCTGTCAGTCAAACAGCATGAAAATTGCTGTTAATCAGTATATGTGTAGAAGCACAAGCTCTAACACAGGACAGCTAAATCCACTCTGATCTTTGGTTTGGTGCTCCAGAGCACTCATGCTTGCCCGATACTTGGAACAAGCCATTGTGCACAAGCATTTTCCAGCACTCCTTGTCACAGACAGTCCTGCAAAAAGCCAAGGGCTCTCGTTTCTCTTCCAGTATGGATTTCTTCAGTTCAGCTCAAACACTGGTACAGCCATTCAAAGCACATAAATAGAAACTCCCTCTTGGGTCATCTTGTTCACTGTCCTGGAAGCCAACTCAGAGAAAGACAGCATGGCCCATCTAACAGCTATTTATTATTTATTTACAGATTTTATTTATTAATTTCTTAAAAAGGATTCAATGAGAATCAATCAATCAACACATAATGCCAGACTGGCAGTCTTAATACCTTCTCTAGTTATTTGTCCAGTCTTCTGTGAAAATCCTGACAAAATGGACCTCTTCCCCCAGACTGTGTTCAATAAACACTTTCCTAAATTATAACTTTGTTATTTGGGCTACTGAGGGTTACCTGTCTTTTTATGTAATCTTCTAGGCTCCTAAACACATTTCTCTTCCTTGTCAATGCACAGAGCTGTTACCATCAGCAGCTTTTCTTTATGGGGACCTGTGGGAATGCAACAACTCAGATAGATTAGAAAAATAGACCATGAAGATCCTAAAGCCATTTTGTTTAGAATAGTAATCTACCTTGGCAAAACCAAAACAAGGGGGGATACAGAACACAGTCATATTTCTGCCTGGGAGAGCTCAGCTGTACAGAGCATCAGCAATAGTTCTGGTCAGCTGGGACATCTCAGTCCAAGGGGCTGTAGGATTTTTGGGACACCCAGAGGCTCTGGCAGAGCAGCTGCAACTCCTCCCCTTGCTGCACTGTCAGAGATCAGAAAACTCAACAGCAGATGCACAAACTTAGCAGGTTTTGGGGATCCAAAGGCAATATGCCCTGTCCTTGCTCCAGAATACTGCAGATGAGAAGTGTTTTAGGGTGACAGCCTGGATCTGCCACCCAGCTCCCTCAGAGCAAAGACAGATGTCACTCCTTGGGATGACTGCAGCAAAGACACTGTGAGAGTTACACACCTACCTGAAAAGACTGCTGGGCCCTGTTGTCACCTTCTTATCACAAAACAACTATGCCAGTGACACGGGGAAGGCCTGAAGGGAGAGATGGGGCATGGCAGGAGCCACAGCACCTGCAGGTAGCACAAAGCAGAGGGAAAAGAGGACCCTGCAGAGCTCTGCCAGGGTCAGAGCAGGATTTAGTGTGCAGCTTCCCACTCTTCAGGGACAGCACAGAGAGCTCGGCCCCGCAGGGTGCAGCCAGCAGCGGCAGGACCCCGCACAGCGCGGGGGAGCAGGGGGACCCAGCCCCAGGGCAGCTCCCTTCCCTGTGCCCGTGGCTGGCAGGGACTCCAGCAGCAGTGCCAGCACCAGCACATCCCTTCCACCTCCCCAGAAGGGTCGGCAGGCCAGCTTAGCAGGAGTGGGGTTAATTCATCCCTCCCAGCCGTGAGGGGAGGATGCAGAAAAAGCCAAGTGGGATCACTGTGCCCACGCCCTGTTTATTTTGGATAGCAGCGGCCGAGGTTCAGAGTTTGTGTTGTTTGTGTTCATTTCATTTCCCCACAATGCTGAGAAGTCCCAGCACAGAGAAGAGTCATGCCAAAATGGGAGTGTGTTTTCCAAGCCTCCAGCTGAGCCTCCTCTGGATTTATTTGAGGCAACAGCACTGAGCATCCTCCTTGGGCAGGCACAGATGGGAAGTGGCATTCAGCACCCAACGCCTCGTCCCAGTGGGCACAGCTACCCCAGCCTGGCCTGGCACAGGGAACCAGCTCTTTGTGCAAGCCAGGGCCAGCAGCACCTGCAGTCCCAGCCCTGCCCTGGGTGCTGCCAGCGCCTTCTCCACCCACAGGGATGAACAGCTTGGCACTGCCAGCTGGTCTGAGCTGAGGGTGAAACTCCTCAGGGATGTCCAAGACCATGCCCAGCTAGAACCTGTCCACTCAGAGAGGGCACCAGCTGTGTGTCGTGCAGCATGAGCTGGAGGCAAACTTCAGCAGTGAAGAGCAGCCCTAAATACCCAGGCTGACAAATCCCACCCTAAGAGAGGTGTGGGGCAATTATTGCCTCCATGGGCCTCAGGAGTACAAGGCACAATGCCCAGGGAGAGGGACTGTGTAAGATAGCGTTTATAAAAAGCTTTTATCATCTTGCCTTGTGAGAAACTGGGTTCAAAATATTGATGTTTTTCAAGTGTCTCTCCAGAATTAAATGAGACCATGTTAGCTGTCTCATGAACAGTCACAGGGATGAAAACTCTGCTTCTGAACACACCCAAATTTTGGGAAAGCTTGGGATTTTATGACTCAGTCCCATTTTCCAGCCCCCACCCCCTCACTCTGTAATGAGTAAACACCACTTGCAGTTGCTCTGTGGTACAGTGTTTCCTTTACACCTCATGGATTAAAATCCGCAGGCTGAGGCTGAGAAATACACAGTTAACAACATCATTCATCCTTGCTGTACTGACCATAACTTCACACTGGTTTGGTAGATTTAAAGAAACAATATTTTAAGCCAAACACTGCATAAATTCACAGCAGTTAGTAAATAGTTGTTTAATAAGTGCTAAATCAGAGAAAGAAGGAGCTACAGAAACAAGCACAACAACAGTTATTTTATAAATATCTGTGTCACATTATCATCACATTGAGGTCTGGATCACTTTTGTAAAGATCAACCAGTCATCCAGGCAGATCTTGAGCCTCTCTTTACTTCATGGTAGAGCCATTTGAACTGTGGTTTCACTGTGGGTGGAGCAGCATGCTGACAATCTACCAACACCTTCAAAACTAAAGGCATATCTACACGGCGTGAAACCAAAAGTAAAAGTCTGAGTAAATCATCTTGCACATTTGATACCAGCACTGTTATCTAAAGCCAAACGACATTTGGGTTAAAGTTTAATTGTCCCTCATTTCCCATTTTCTGTTTCCTTGTCTCCCTCCTCAAAACCGGGCAGCGTGGGTTATCCTGAATTTGTCCTGGATTTGCCAAATTGTATGGTCATGCCACAGACCACATTCTGATATTTATTGTATGTGCCAATGCTCATCACTCCATAGTAGACTGAGACTTGTTCGAATGATCCATTGTGAAGAAATTTTGCACATTCTTCCATTTTCCTTATGCTGATCTTATTGTGATCTAATTCTCGTCTTGTTCTTACTGCATAATGAGTGAGAAACACAAATTAAAATCAATCAATGTGAAAAATATTTACAGCCTGTGAGCTGTTTATACATTATTTCATGGTGACATTTCCCATTGTGAGCTGATTACCTTAATTGCTCGGTATTGCTCCTGTTTCCTGATGGAATGCCACTCACGTGAATGAGAGGTGTTCATAAACATGCTGTGAGGCACCACCAGGGTACAGGACACTCAGCCATGCACAGACAAGGAGATACCTTTACAACAGGGCAAGGCAGATGATCCTGCAGTGTCTGAGGATCTCACTGATGCCAGCAGAGTGTTTGCCTGCAGGTAGCCAGTTTATTTTGTAAAGACTGCAGCTGTGCAGTACTGTACACAATTGCTACCCTCAGAGGCTCTAGTTGAGGGATAAAAAGAGATATTTGCACACCCACAGCCATTCAGAATTCTTTGCAAAGGGAAAAAATTGCACAAAAACCTGAAGTGACCAGGAGAAAGAGATGTGCAAGATATATATGCACCTCCCACAGGACAGGTGAGAAGATTTTACGGGAAAAAAAGCAGCCATGGAGGGGCACTGGGATGAGGACACCACAGTGCTTGCCTACCAGGCGCCCAAGGCTGATGGGGTTTGTAAGATTCTGCTGAAAAATCTTATAAACAGGGCTCTGCTAGAGATGTGCACTGTCGTGTTTGCAAGAGGAGGGGCACCCCAGCCTCCACCCCACACCCTCCACAAATCCCATCAGGGACCCAGCAGGTGTTAGCTCTCCTCTCCTCGTCCCCTCCAGCCCCCAGGAGATGGCCCCAACACCAGAGAACAGGGCTGTGCAGCTGCCCTGCCTCCTCGCCCTGCCCCTGCCCCTGCTCCCTGCAGGGGATGGAAGATGGAAGCAGTCATCTTCCTGTGGCTCAGGCTGGTTAAACCTCTGTGAAGGGAGGGGGCACAGGACTTCCTTCCTTCCTTCCTTCCCTCTGCCTCCAGAACTGGGTGATATCACATTGGCAGCTAAAGTAGAAAAACAAAAAAACATGTGGAACCAAAGGCACGCTCTGGGACTCGGCAATGCTCTCTAGATTCTGGCTGAGACCTTCTGTTTATTTGTTTTGTCAGATACTTTAGCTGCCTTTGGTTTCCCTTGTGTATCACTCTAACCTGTATGTAACACTCCAGCTTGCATTATTCAGTCACAGGCCTGATCATATCCTAGTTAAGCTCTTTGTTCTTTATACCTGAGTGCAATAACATTGTTTGGTGATTGATTGAACCGTGCTATGCACTGAGCCATGAAAAAGGGGGAAACTACAGCTTTGCAAAGGGAAGTATCTCAGACACCAACAAACCAAGCAAAGTGATCCTGCCCACTGTAGCAGCCCCTCTGACCCCTGAACTGGAGCAGGAGGTCCCATTAGGAGACCGTGGGGGAACTGGGCTCTGTTGCCATCCCCAGCATCTCTCCCAAACTGGGACTCTGCCTGTTCTAAGTGGAGACACAAGATGGTGTTCCCAGAGCTGGAGCTCAGGCACAGACCTGGGAGATGACCCAGTTTTGCAGAGGCACCAAAACCTGTCGGGCAGGGACACAGATCTCCGAGGGTGCCTGCCCACAGCTCTCACCTCAGCGCAGTGCCAGGCTGAGGAAGGAGAACAGTGACACCATCTCCTGGAAAATACCCACTGCCCCCACTGGGACAGCCCCAGCCCGTGCATTTCAGTCACCAGCAGGTGCTGAAGGAAACATCTGCTGCTCCCTTAGGAAATGATAGCCCTGCAAGCTGGAAGGCCAGGGGGGTGTGCCTGAAGTCATCTAGGGCTCTCAGACAGCTGGGTTTGCAAACTGCACCAGGGCTGCCCTTGCCAGTATGTGGCCACTGTTCACCCTCTCACGGGAGCTGGCGGTGATGTCAGCCCCAAATGTGACACATTTGGAGGGCAGGGCCCACACAAGGCAGCGTGGGAGCACCAGCAGAGGTGCCATGCCAGGACACAGGGCACGTGTGGGCTTGGGAAGGCTGGGTCCAACCCTCCCCAGGGCTATTGGGAGCATGGTGCCTCCAGGAGTCTGTGGCACATTGCCAGGTGGGTTTTCCTTAACAAAGCACGTTGTCTCACCTCACCAGCTTTCACACTGCTGGCAGGTTTACTGCTGAACACTCCTGTGACAAAGCACAGCTCTCCCTTTTCCCTCTGAAACATTCCCAAGGAGTGTAAAAGCGACTTGTCAGACAACCAGATACAATCAGAGCCTACCAGAACATTCAAACACAGCTTTGATCCAAGCTTTCCCTCTTTCTTACCTCAGCCTATGTCATGCAGTGTTTGCTGCAGGCCACCTGTCAGGGCTGATGGAAAAGTGGGAGACACTGCTGAGCTGGGAGCAGAGCGAGCCTCCTCCACCCTGCCAACACATAAATCCATGGAGTCAGCTCTTAACCCCATGCTACCACCGTGCTCCAGTAAACCTGGATTTGGGGTTACAAGCAGATCTCTCTGACTGAACTAGATTGCCATTTACCTGGCACACAAAGGATGAGAACTGGGATTGGAAGACTGAGAAAGTTGGGGTTGTTCAGCCTGGAGAAGACTCCTTAATGCAGTGACCTTAATGCAGCCTTTCTGTACCTGAGGGGGCCTAGAAGAGAGATGGAAAGGGACTTTTACAGGGGCATGTAATGGTAGGACAAGGGGGAGTGGCTGCAAACTGAAAGAGGGTAGATTTAGATTAGATATCAAGAAGAAATTCTTTTCTGTATAGGTGGTGAGACACCAGAACCCAGAGGGGTTGTGGATACACCATTCCTGGAAGTGTTCTAAGTGAGGCTGGATGGAGCTTTGAGCAACCTGCTCTAGTGGAAGGTGTCCCTGCCCATGGCAGGGGGGTGTAATTAGATGATCTTTAAGGTCTGTTCCAACCCAAAATATTCTGTCAGATAGCAGAGAGAGCAGTGATTAATACCTCACCCTAGATGTACTTTAGTCCAAAAGGTACATTGCATAATGTCTCTACCAAAAAAAGGTGAGAAGCCACAGCAAAAAAAAAAGATAACTTTAATACTCACTATCAGTCTGTGTTTGCCACAAAAGTAGAAAACCCTTGGGAAGTCCATGAAAGTCCCAGAGTGTTATTGTAACCTTCTCTGCAATGTTTGTGATTTTACTTCCAGATCAGAATGTAAAATTCCAGTAAAGGCATAAGCAATAAATCCTAGTAACTGCATTTTATCATCAGAATGAAAGTGGTGGAACACAGGCCAAGCCAACTACGAGAAACGACAGACAGACCAAAATAACAAAAAGAATAATTTCTTAGAAAATATCTCTCTGGAGGAAAGGAACATGTTTTCTCATCCTGAATCCTAATTCAAGGAAGAGGGATGGGGTTTTTGGAGGCAAACTGACATGAGAAGCTCGCCCCAGGCAGAAGAACCTCCACATGGGCGTAGAAGGGCACCAGGCAAAGTCATGCTTCAGAAGAGCAGCAATATCTGACTTCAACAAGCAATCAGGATTTGTTTCTTCAGGCTGCATAACTCTACAGGCACTCTGTTTTAAGCTTGGATTCCCTCCTTTCTGACAGAGAGCTGAACAGGTGCTCAGTTCTCCCTCAATCAGGGGGGAAAATATCCTAAGCATCAGGCCTGGGGAAGGTGTGCCACTGCCACTGCCACCCAGGGTGGCTGAAAGTGAAGCTCCCACAGGAGACCACACCTTCCTGACAGGTGAAAACTACAGTTTCAGAGTTCTGATGTGTGCTCAGCCATGCTCACCCAAAGAGCAGCTTCTTGGAGACATGCATGGTTTCCCACCTTATTTCCACTCAAAAATCAAGTGAAGAAATGTATCTGGTTCTAACTTCAAATTGTAGGGGCTGAATGTAATTCTTCTGCTAACAGTTGTAACCAGTGGTGATTGTGGCTATAAATCAAGGCTGTGTGTTTGTTTTAATGTACGAGTTGAACTGGAGAGAAACCTTTGCTTTTCTCCCCTTCCACCCACCCTTCAGCAGGCTGATCCCCCCCGTGATCCAGTTCAAGTGCATGCAGACACTGAGCTAGCAAAGCCAAGAGAGTAACTTCTCTGGGGAAATGACTGACACCTCAACAGCTGCAGGATAGAATTCATTCACAGATGTAGATAGATTATAAAGGCAGGTTACTCCTTCCTACATCAGCAGGCTGTATTACACAGAGCAGAAAAAACGTACCAAAATAAGGAAATGCTTTCTGGTAGGTGACACATCTACAGCTGGACAGAAGCACAGTCACCCACAATTAACTATATAGGCCAATACAGTGTCACTCAGGAGTTTATTCTATGTTTACAGCCTTGTATCCAAACAGAAGTGAGAAAAATTCCAGTCTGTGCCTCTGATTCACAAATTCACATCTAACCTAATGGTTGACTGAGGCCACTTCCTCACAATACAATTTTACTGCTGTTCCAGAAGAGAAAGGAGACTAAGAGGAAATGAAATATCCTCTGGAGGCTTCCAGATTGTTTTCATTCATAATTCTGTCTCAGTACTGTAATTGAGATATAAATAATCTCCTTGTTTCCACTTCGGTTACTTTCAACCTCTCCAATGTGAGAACAGTCTTGTATCTCTCAGGTACCTCAGAAAGAAAGTTATTGCACCAGAAAGCAAAGATGATTTAAAAAATATTTTCCACATCAAATGATAACAAATTCCTGCAGGTGTTGTATACCTGATATTATATTCAGAGTAGTTTACTTTTTGAAAGTGAAGTATAAACATTTCAAGCATACCTACTTACAAGAAATATGCTTACAAAGCATGATTACTTCCTATGAGGAAAAAACCCCCAAGACTCTTCTCTTTAAATGGGCAAACAATACATTTCCTCTTCCCATACCACAGCAAAGGCTTGCACATGCACATCAGCACATCACGTACACACACATCAACATTCACATGTGTAAGATCCACCACAATCTAAAAAGGAAGGTGCCATGAAAGGACCCTGTAGTAATTGGGTAGCACATCCCAATGTAAATGAGCATATCTCAGAAAAGCTGCAGGCCCTGTAGTCTTGTTTGGCTGTGCTAACCACATGCAGACACACACACAACAAACTGCTTTCATGTTAGCTCAGTTCTCCTTCCACAAAGCTTGGTGGTAAAGCTCTCCCTCACATCCATCAAAGAAGAGACTGTTGAGGTGAGACCTGATGAAAGTTTTGAATAGCCAAGGGAACTGATGATTCGAAGAACTTAATTCCTCCCATCTTAAACAAATGCTTGTTTCCCTGGGAACTCATCAGAGCAGCTGTTCTGAGAAAAAAACCTCCTTTTTTCTCCTTGCCGTACCCTGTCCTCAGGACAAAAGGGTTCCTCTGGCATGTAACTCAATTCCCAGTGTGGGCAACAAGAAGGGATATGCATTTTTGGAGCAGTCTTTGTCTCAGCCCAAAGTAAACATGTAATATAGGTCAGATGAGTTACCCAGCCCCCAGAATGCACGGGCTGAATGCAGGAAGGAAGCACTGCTCCCAGGGCTGTTCAGCTCCAAATCCAGAGGTTAAACCTGAGGGTGCCCCATCCCTCCAGCAGAGCACTGGACAGTTTCTTACTTCATCATACATCCTGCCACTATCTCTCCATCTGTCTTGGGGAGAAGAAAGGGCTTCCTCCGTGGCTCCTACATCCCTGTTGCACCCAAGCATGGGTTTAGTAATAAGGGAAATGTGAATGGTGACTTGATCACCTTTCCAATCCCTTTGGACATGCTATTTCGGGGTCAGCTGGGACATGTCTTGTCAATTATTAAGAATTTTCTTCCTCTGCTGCACAATCACTTCAGCATTCCATTTTAAAAATTATCTAGGTCCTTACCCCCATTACACTGCTTGAGAGACTGATCTTTGAATGGTTTTACTAATTTCAAGCCTGAACTCCCTCATGAACAATTTCCAGCCAGTTGGGTTGGAGCCAGTAGTGTCACTTAACTCAAATGCTTCTTTTCCCTCTGTGATTTTCCCCTCTCTCCCTGTTCCCAAAAACATATTTATAAGGAGACCTAATTAGTGTCTCCAGTTTAAGAAGCCAGTGTTTTATCATGGTTCTTGCAAAGGAAGATATGACATTCTTCTCCCATTAACCATTTAATTAGTTAATCCTTCTGGACCATAGGTAACCAAAGTTATAAAAATAATTCACTGAAGAATGCCAGTATAAATGTACCAATACTTCCCTGTCTCTATTCAGAAAAAAACCCCTCATCTGCTAATCACATTTATCATTGTTGCTCAGCAGGAAAAAATCGGGTAGATGCCAAGGAAGTGCCAGGGCCAGCAGCTCCTGCCATTATACCACCAGACAGGACCTCATGCTGCGTTCTCTCTCTCCCCTTGCCATGTGTTTCCCTAGGAAAAAGGACGAAGTTAGCACACATAGGGGTAAATTTAATAAATTGAATAAATGCACATTTATAGTAGACCCTCGCTTCCCCCTTGTTTCCTCTCCCTTAACAAGCCAGTGGGATTCAGCCCCCAGCACCTTGTTTGTTCTACACGCTGAGGAGCTTTTCTGTGCTGAGAGGAGCAAGGAAAGCACAGGGCTTGGCTCAGCCCTTCCAGCATGCCCGCTCCTCCTGCGGTGGGGGAGGCACTGCAGTGCATCTCCTGCCCCCAGCCCCAAGCAGAAATGCTCCTCCAGGCTACCCAGGAGGAGCACATGGTTATAAGGTCCAAAAGCACTTGCCCTCTTGGGACTTATATTTAGCCTGAGAACAAACAGTACTCTTGGCTTATGGTCTGGATTCTCATCAGAAGGAAGGAAAAAGCTGGTCTGAGAGGCTTTTTCAGCTGCTTTCCCTAAAACCATCTGATTTTACTCCTCTTCATGGAAAACATTTGTGGTTTTATGCTAAGGAGTTCATTCATCAGTTCTCCAAAATACAAAAAAAAAAAAAATCCAAAAAACAAAAACACAGAGTTTTTTCTAAAAGGTGACAGAAGTGTGAAAAATGAAAATATTTAATTCCAGCTGTAATTGCTGGAGTTTTGCAATGTCATTCATTTTCCTAAGTAATAGCCACATTTTTTTCTCACTGTGTTGCAGCCAATACCCACTTGAGCTTTCATATGTGGAAAGTAAAATAGATGTGAATTATTCAAATCTAAAAACGCTAAACCAACCCCTATACAAACTTAATGGTGCATACTGGCAATCCTGTACAAAAGTATCCATGACCTATGTCATTATCCTCTTTTGAAAGGTAATGAGGTGGGGGAAAAGGACCACAATGAGATTATTCATAGAACTGGTTATCTCACAGGAGGTTAGATGAGCCCTCAGCTTCAGCATCAGCTGAGTTAATTAATGGGGTTATTGTTCCACTGGGGAAAGACCCTTTGTCTGATCCTTGACTAGATTATTCCTACTCTGTGTACATCAAAGGAATCAAATCTGATAGGCAATGCTAGTGATCCCAGCTCCCTCAACCCTTTCTATTTTATAAGAAAAACAAATGTATTTACAGCAAACTACTGTCCTTGTTCAATCCTGTTCTGTTTCACCCCACACCAGTCCTAGTTCCATTAATTAAGGAGGGACTGCTGGACAAGTTGGTCTTTGATATACATCCCAACGACCAGGACAGCCACCTTCCAGAGGGGAAAGGCAGGGAAAGGTTTGCAATTGTATTGCCATACAATAACTTGTGACTCTTGATACATAAAATTTACATATTTCATACCCACCACAGCTGGACCACAGCTGGTGACAGCACTCTGAGCTCAGGTGATGCTTTGGTAGCTGGAACGTGGTGGTAGGCAGGATTTCCAGAGGCATTCACACCAGCCTGTTAACATAGCATTGCATACAACCTTGGTCATTCAGCAAAAACTTTGGGTTAAAGCATGTGAGTTATCTCCCTCAGCAACATGCTCAAAAGGATGAGTGAACCTGGAGTACAAAAAAAGTGATGTTTTTTTTTTTTTTAACAAAAACTCAAACTTTCTGTCCCGTAAAAAAGAAATGAGAGCGGCCCTGTGGGTATTTTCTGGAAACAAGGAAATGAAGAGGCAGTTTCAATTCTTTGCTGAAATCATTTTACTGAGCTATTTCCCTGCATCCAGCAGCAAAATTCATGTGGTGCTGCAGAGCCTGTGGTGTAGGTAACTGCTGTCAGAGTTGCTTTACTGGCATGGTTAAACTGCAGCTGGTGTGGTGGTAAAGGCCCCATTGCATGACACCCTCACTGAGTAACCAAGCCACGTGAAATACACCTTCTGCTTCTTTTGCTAAATTAACATGACAGGCTCCCAAATCACTGCCATCCTTAAGAAAATCCTTTAAAAGTTCTAATGGAGATCAGCTCACAGTTCTGTTCAGTGGTATAAAGCAATGCACTAGACACTTTTGAAATTAATTATTGAAAAGACTGAAAGGGACTATTTTGCAAATATTTTGCTGTCTGTAGTTCATTTGTGGGGCAGTCCTGATTTCCAAGAATGTGTCAGTCATTCAGTTTGTTCTGCCACAGGGATGTTGAAACTGCTTGGGGTCCTAGAGTTGTTTGAAAACACTTTTGTTCAACTGTTTACAAATCGTTAAAATTGTTTTGTAATGCCAGCATTACTTCTGCCTCTCTGAGACATTCTGAAAAGAAAAGTATGAATAATGAGCAATAAATAACAGCACAATGACTATGGAACTAAATGCTTGAAACCACATACAGATTCAGGCATTTGTCTGAATGAAGGACAGCTTGCTGAACACACAAACAAGCAAAACCCAAGCTGCCAGGAGCAACCACCTTTCCCGCTAAGCCTGGCCTCTTCTGCATCCCTGCCTCTTCCCAGCAGCACATGGGGACACCCTAATCACTTTTCAGTGCCATCTTTTCCACCCAACATCTGGTACTTTGCTATCAAAACACTTTGAAGCTAAACCCCACCCCATATATACACAAAGTGACGTGGTCAAACAAGCATACTGAGGGCTGGGCAGCAAGGAAACTTCAAAGGCTTGCCTACCTAAGAGCTTCTGGGCACTTTGTGAAGTGCTGGAGCAAGGTTTGGCTTTGCCCAAGGCCAGTATCTGTATCTAGCTGGTCACCAGCAGCTTCATCCCTCTCTATCCACGTGACACCCAAGTAGCCATGATGCTGGATTCTGGCACTTTCTGCAGCACTGAGGGGAGCCAACCCATGAGGTTGCCTCATGTCCCCTCTCTGAAGCCCTGGTGGTGCCCATGTCCAGGCAATTCTTTAACACCTCCCTAGGTGGCACATTCCAATGCATGACAACCCTGTCCATGAAGAAATTCTTCCTGGTGTCCAACCCAAACCTCTCCTGGTGCAACTTGAGGCTATGGCAGCTTGTCCTCTCATCTTGCCAGTAGTTGCCAAGAAGAGATTGACCCCCACCTGGCCACAACCTCCTTTCAGGTGATGGTAGAGACCAGTAAGGTCACCCCCGAGCCTTCTTTTCTCCAGGCTGAACACGCCCAGCTCCCTCAGCCACTCCTCACAGGACCTGCTCTCCAAACCCTTGACCTCTCTGGCACAGGAGCCATCTCGGCTGGCGCCTGCCCAAACCACCAAACACAGAGCTGTAGGAAGCCAGGTTTCACCCCTCCGGACGTGGATTAGGGAGAAGCACATCATGACCCCCCTGCAGGCCCATGGAAGGTGTCTGTGCAGCAGCAGGAGCTGCTGAGGGGAGGCACCACCTGGGCTTCCACGGTGGCAGAGACCAGCTCTGCTCTACGGGCAGGGCACTGGGGTTCCCACTGCTGCTGGCCAAACGCTGGGGTGAGAGGGCTGCCAGGGGGCTTTTGAGAACAACCTGCCCAGCTGCATGAACACTGTGTGGTGCCCCAGGGTTTCAGGGAGGAGAAAAGGCCTGGGGATGGGATGGACACGCAGTACTTACAGAGACTCAGCACAGCAAAAGCTGAGCGGCGCCCAGCACTCAGTGAACAGCCACTTCAGCCTGCTGCTCTTCAGCCAGTCAGACACAGAGCCAGAGCAGAGAATATAAGGGCAGGGATCCCTTGACTCCTGTGAAGAGACAGCCCTGCACAGAGGAAAATTTGGTAAACATTTTGGAGATGGTTCAGTGACTGCAACACACAGTACAACGCTTCACTGAGCCAGCTGAAAAAAAAAACCTAATTACTGGTTAAGGCCTCCTAGGACATGCTTAGAGTAGCAGATGGTGCCATTTCCCAGAAATTTTTATACACTTGAGTGACTTTGGCAGAGGCACAGGGCTGCTGTGCAGTTGCAATGGGTTATAAAGAAGAGCAGGAAAATATTTTTTTCTGCAGGACATTTTTGGTACTCGGAGTCAGAGGGCTACAGCCCAGTGATGGCTGAGCTTCTGCCTGCACCTCTGGGAGCAGAGGCATCTAACAGGGAGAGCCAAAATTAAAACCAAGACAGTGGAAGGAACTGAACATGCTCCTGAGTATGTCAAATCTATGGGCTATTGTCACTATTGGACACAAAATGAGTACACAGAAGCTTGGTAAGTTCAAAAGAGAAAAAGACCCAGTTTTATTCAAACATCTGGTATTTACAGAATTCCAAAGGTGACCGTTGATTGGAGAATGGAATTACCACCTCTCCAACCACACTGGTCCAAAGATCAATCAATCATTTCTCTCTACTCCGAGAGAAATATGTAAACTATTTTATTTATAGATTGAATTGTGTGGGAACTCTGGCTCTCAAATATATAAACATTATCAGAAGGCTAAAGAAGTTTTATGAGAACTTTAAAACTTTCAAAATAACTATAAAAGAAAACTTAATACTTTTAAAAATCAGGGCAACAGGCTATCTTCCTACCTTGCAGGGAACCAACAAGTTTTCAGATCACTTTTCTCTGAAGAATATTAATTCTGAACATATCATTACTACCACCAGGACACTTAGGGGAACATAATCATGGGGCAGATACAGCTGAGTGTCACAGCCTAGCTCAAACTAAAACCATCCCACATCATGCCCAGAAGCTGCAGCACAAAGGTCAATCCAATATAAGAACCATGATTTCTCTTCTCCATGTTGACTCTCTAGAAAAATAATGGCTGGAAACTTGAGCCAAAGGTGTTTGGACAAGTCAAGCAAAAGAAATTGCATCCAGTGTTGAGCCTTAAAAAAAAAAAAAAAAAACCACACCAAAAAAAACCAAACATTTCTGATAAATCAATATCTGTGGTAAATGCACATCTTTTCTATGCTTTTTCACACCTGTGCTAAAATTTTCATTGCAATAAAAGCCCAGATTCCCTGTTAACACAGGTCAGCCCTCAGCTTCTTCCATATCAAGCTAAGGGAGCTCCATTCCATTGCACTCATCAAGTTAATGTAAACAGGAGTAATTAGGAGCAGGGGGGAGAAACAAGATCCAGTCGGTGTCTCAAGTAAGCAGTTTTTGTCAACTCAGTGTGAGGTTGAGTTATGTCTTCTGTTTTGACTGACAAATGCTTTCCATTCTCTGAAATTTCTCATTTTCCATTTTCAGAAGCTATAGATTTCCATCTCCTACCCTAGCAACTCTTTTGGTGGTTAATGATTTTTCCAGCCCCTTCTAATTTGTTCAGAAAACACAGATATGCCAGCTAGAATAAACCATAGCAGGATGTGCAAAACCTTCACAAGAAATAAACATCTACAGTCTCTTCTTGCACCCACAATGAAACGTTAAACAAAAAGCAATCTGCCATGTGTGGGTGAGATCTGATCTCTAATCTAAACATCTCTTAAGCTTTCTGAGTGCTGTTTAATAGATTATCAGTTGGCCTCTTCTAGGCATAAAATGTCACTCAGAGACACAGCATTGTTTTGAGATGGCTGAAACCTCCAAAGGATGAGCTCTTGCCTCTCAAAACAAAGTTACAGTGAACCAAGAGTATAAATCGTGTACTCTACTTTTAAAGATGTGTGCATGGGCTTTGCTTTTCAGCACTTAGTCATCATCATGTCTATATTCCCAAAAAGAAACACTGGAGCCATATTCATCAGCCCATGACATGCACTCCCTGAAACACCCCTGGGCAGCCACCTTCATTTGTCAGCAGAACCCACCCTGACCTGTCACTCTGATATCCAGCACACTCCTCATTATACAAATTATCTGTCATTAACGAGCAGATACAAAGCTCCAGAAAAATGTTAATAAAAGGCTACATAAAAAAAACCAAAACACTCCAGCTGGACCAACAGCACACAGTTGTCCACCTTTTTGCAACCATTCGTGCCAATGCAAAATGATCAGATGGTGTTTTACACAACATTTAAATTACTTTTAAAGGCTTCTTCTTAAAATCAGCAACACAGAAAAGCACCCCTGTGATTTGGATGTAAGGGAAGTTGGGAAACATTACTAGCAGCTATGATTTAAGAAGTTTTAAACCCATAAGGCTCCAGCACCTGAAGGAAAGTGTGAGACTCACCCAAAACTGCCGTGCACCACATTTTCCAGTCGCACAACCCATAACACGTCCAAGCTGAAACACCTGTAGGAAACTAAGGTTAAAGGAAAAGAAAAAAATCAAATTATCTGTTCTGGTGACCCATTGAAACTGAACCCAACAGATGATTCTCAACAGCAATCCTGTGTTAGAAATTGCCTCAGCATCTTCCAAGGTGTTGCCAGCCTGGCCAAAAGCAATGACTGGCACATTACAAATGGCAATCAGACATGCCTAAAATCCTCCAAGTTTCTGCTTCTTGCCATGTTTTGGTTGTGCTAAACTGGTTTAGGGTTCAATGCTTCACCAAGCTTCCAGGATGCAATGCAATTTGGGTGAACAGGCTGATATATATATAAAAGGAGGAGCAGTCAAGGTTAATGGCCCTCTTTTCTAGAGGAAGCTTTGAACAATAAAAACAGCCCATGTTCATGTAATAAATTCTCCATGTGCTCTCTCACAAACATATAATTCTTGATGCAAAACCTTTTCAGGATAGGAGTTGAACATAGAAATTGGAGTGAAAGTCTGGTAAATATTCTTAAGGAAGCACTCTCTCATATCTGCCAGAGAGGAAAAGAAATGCAGCTCTTATTTTTCTCTCCATCCATGAGGAGTCTGTAAACCTCTTAGAAAGAAAGTCAAGCCACAATCATTGCCCAGATTTGTTCCAAGTAAATTTAAGTATTACTGGAGACACACTGATCAGCAGTTTTTTCCCCACACCATGAGAGACTAAGTGCTCTTTTTAAAACTTGTCTATTACAAAAACAAAAACCAAAAACCAAATATAATTCTGTTTGCTAGGGATCTATGTAAACTTTGGTGTTAAAGTCACAGAGAAAGGGGTAGTATATTAACTGACAGCTTGGCCTGGGGAAAAGGCTCAGAGAGTAATGTGGAGAGATTCAAAAAACCCCAAAATAAACCACTTCTAAGTAAGTTACTTAACTGGGAATGCCTAGGTTCACTTTCCTCTGTCACCCAGGGAAAGTCACATGTTCCTTGGGTCTATCCCAGCTATAGGACCTCTGAAGCAGTAAGTCCCAGCAATGACCTAATGTGGAGAAAGTGTGGTCGTGGAAGCCAGGCAACTCTCAGAAACAAAGGCTCTCATGCAGGAGAAGCTGGTGGGAAAGGATTGAAAGAAAACACAAAAACAAGCTGGTTACCAGGCATTAGCAAGCCCATAGTAAATTCCTAGAAGAGATAAGGTGACTGTGTTTTTTACCACAAGATAACTAATGAGGACAACTTGCTCCACTCCACCCATAACTAACCTCACCACCTTGTTCACTTCACAGTACCTATGGCATTTGCAGTGAGTAACCATATGTAAACTGCAGATAGCATATCCCTAATAGGCTGCTGTGATCTGCATGCTCTTTAACTCAATTATATTCTCTTCATTAACATAAAAAGTCTTAACTGATGGTTTTGAAAGCTTCATTTCAAAAGGCTTCATTTTCCTAGGTGTGGATTGGCTCACTTCTCCCATAGACAGAGACATAGAAAATCAGAACCAGCCTTTGAAATGGCAGACCTTCACTCCCACACACACATTTTCTTAAAAAATGTGAAAACCGAGGGCCGAGCACGGTCTCATTCACAGCCCCAGCTCCACGGTGGTTTTTCCATGTTCTTTAGTCAGTAAGGTCTCACTGGGAACGTGGTGCCAAAAGGTCATAGACCACCATTTGCCTGTATATGGAAGTGGTACAGGCTATGGGGTTTCCCTGTAAGAGCTTGAATTGTCAAGCTCTGTCTATAAGGCTTACAGGCTTTTTTTTAATTTAAAAAAAAAATCAAAAAGAAGAAGAAGGAGTAAAAGCCCACTCCTACCAGTTGTTTCATTTAATGGAGCCTACCATATCATCTTCTTGTGCTTGAAGCCTGAGGGACAAAACAAGAACAGGGCTTGTGTGCAAGACCAAGCCCAGAAGTGAGGACAGCTCCCCAGGCTTGGCTTGCATTTCCCACAGCTCTGCCTCTGCTCCCACCTGTCCTGCAGGGAGCACTTGTCTGTGTCCTTTCTGGAAGGGAACCAGTCTGGACTACCAAAGCAATGACAAGGAGAGGTTCATTATGGTATCACTTTTTTTTTTTTTTCAAGTCCTAAAAGTCCTTTTGAAAGCCCTCCATGCTCTGGCATGGGTGGGGAAGGAGTGTTGTGCACTACAGCATCCAGGACAGAATTTCCTGTCCCATAGCAGGTTTAACAAAAAGAGAACTTCAGGGTACCAAGAACTTCCATCCCGTCTCATCTATCCTGGACCTTTCTTGGAGAGACAGTCCCCAGACCCTGATGGGTGTACCAATCTGACAAGCTGAATTAAGAGGGTAGAGAAAAGTTGCTGTGGTTCAGAGTTGCAGAGAAAAACTCAGGGAAAGAATGCCATGGCACCATTTGTCATTTCTAAAATTCTTTGACCTTGCAATTTTGAGTCACAGGACGAATTATTAACACAGGACTTGTGATTTGGATCACAGACCCTGATCCTGTTTTTGATGTCCAACAAGACAGCTCGACAGCTTAGGTCACCAGAGCCCTGTGCAAGCTCCTTTTCCTCCACAACCTGCACCTCACGCAGCTCCCTAGCACCATGCTCAGGCTGGGAAGCAGCATGAGCTTGTCCTCTCAGAAAGACCTGAACAGCTGTGGAAACCCTGAGTGCTGGAGGTTCTGCCCTTTGTACACAGCAGCCAGGCTGGGGTCACCTGGGGCCAAACTGGCTACTGCCATGAGAAACAGGTCATGATTACTTGCTAAAGCTGGACTGGAGCACACACTGCTCCCTCTCCCATCAGCAGCCCTGCCTATACCTGAGTCCAGGAACTCCTCTTTCTCCTTCTCTCTCCTCCTATTCCCATCCCCTCACCATGGGCAATCCCCAGGACCATCTGTCCCCTGGGAAGGTGGGCAGCTTGAGCAGAGGAGAGGGATGGCACCAATCCAGAAGTGCTTTGGTGAATCCTTTTGCCACCAGCAACAGGTGTCCCACAGCTGGTGTGACCTGCTCTTGTGGGGGTTCAGCTGATGGTCAATGGGGTCTGGCCATGCCCCCTATGCTGGCACAGCCACCATGTGCTGGGGAAAAAAAGAAAAATAGAAGAGGTTCTGGAGGTGCTCAGCCAGAGCAGTACCAGGACTTCCCCACTGTGGTCAAAGCTGGGTGACTGAGGCAGAGGTCACCCTGCAATTTTCCTGGAAGTGACAGAGTGAGCTGTGGCACTGTGACAAGATGCCTGCATCACTTCTGTGGCAGCACACCCTGGCAGGGGAAAACATTGAATTTCTCATTGCTCAGATCACAGTGAGGTAGAGAAGGTTCCCTATTTACTGACTGCCAGTTGGAATATAACAAACCACCTGTGATTTACCAGGATCCCTATTTAATATACCCAATATACATAAACTGTAAACTCAGCCTTGCTGCAGCTCCTAGCTGTGGAACAGTAGATACCACTTCTGCAATTAAGAGAAAAACAGAGCAGTTTATTAAGCACAGTTGTGGGAACGTAGTTTCAGTTTTCAGTGGGTTCATCTGAATATTTTTTCCAATTTAGTTCATGTAAGTTCACGCCCTTTGGGTTTCACATAAAGCCGTAGGGTCTGAGAAGCTCAAAAAAATCTCAAAATCAAAATGTCAAGTTGAAACGAAACCATAAAAGGTATTTGGATTTGCATGAAAACGGGCCCAGATTTGCTTCAGGAGTTCCTGAAGCCTGGTAAAGCTTTTGAAGAGCCTAATCTGAGTTTTGTGGTTTCAGTGCAGACAGAAGGCAGTGCAAGGGAGCAGATGGGCTCCTTCAGGAAGCCAAGGCAGAGGGGAATGATTAAGAAGCTATGAGAACAAGAACCATGGAGCAAGGGGGAAGTAGGGGTGGGAAGGGAATCTAAAAAATGTCCAAAAGCAGATTTTCAATTGCTGAGTACCTTATAGTAGGATCTAAGAGAACATGGGTCACTACGAGGTAGCAGATAGATCCTGTTTCTGAGAATCAGGCTCTGAATGGGAATACAGAGGTTTGGAGATAAGTCCAGCTATAATAGTGCCAAACACCCTTCTGCCCATACATTAGAATTCCTCTCCCCTTATAAGTAATCCTCTTCCCACAGTACTCCAGCCACACATGAGGTAGGAAAACAAAAAGAAAATAATCTACCAGGCTTATGCTCTCTGGTTAACACCTATAAACCTGTCCCAACATCAAATATTTTAAATTCTGGCTTTGATCTATTTTTTAAATAAGTTATTTCAATTTCATATGCTCTAAATTTATCCTTATTACATTCTTTTACTGACATAAAAATAAACATTTCAGAGCGACAAGTCAATTTATGTGCTCACCTGAAAAGATGCAAAATAAATTTAATTGAGAAATTAACTTTTCTTTCCACTAGGAGTCTATACATCTCATTGAATTACATTCTTTACATTAACATCTTTTACATTGACAGGATGCAGAGGAGGCACTCATTGATTGCTTGAGATTTAGTCTCCTGGCTGAGCAAATGGGTGTCTTAAAATCAGAAATCTCTCACCATGACTGACATAACAAGGGTATACAGTGTTATGAACAATGTAAACAAACCCTGCAACACTTACAAGTATCTTTCTTTGAGAGCATTTTATCTTTTAACTACACAAAAATTGAACATCTAACCAGCAAATTAAATTTTCAGTCGCCTCTTCCTGCCTTTTCTGGAAAAAAAAAAAAAAGATAACAGAAGAAGAAATTCCCTTCTTTAAACAAAAGAAAATATAAATTTGGCTGAAACACTGAGTTTTGTTCCCTTCCATCAAAAGGATCCTTACTTTCATATCTTCTCATGAGTTCATCTTGCCAAAGAAAATAAAGTGGCTTTGCATTGCTTCAGCATTTGCTTGAATTCTCATGGACTTGGAGTGCTACTCGCATGTTATGTTTTCCTCCCAGGAGCACGCACTCAGGAGATTTGACACTCCCTGCTGACACTGTCATGCAGCACCACTACAGACCACCAGCAGCATTTCCAGCATCTGCACATTCAATAACCATGGTCTGAAGAACAGGATAAATCATTACTTTGTTGTCATCTTGCTTTGGCATTTCACTCTCTCACAGGTTTACTTCCATGCAGGCCACTAAATTTATTTAACCTACAAAGCCATTTGCTCTCCTTACCCTTTCAGCACCTCCTTCTGTGATATAAAAGAATTCCCACTGGTCTGGCCTGAACTCACAGCACACACTCTCCCCAGCCATGTCTCTTTTTGAGGTCCATCACAAGTGCTACCTGGTGCTGCAATTGTACCTTGGATGCCATTTTTCAGACAAGATGTTCTTTGCACTGTCAAGAGCTGTCTGCATCCTCTCAGCTAACACCATGCCCTGGCATTCAAAGGATGCTTAGTCAGACCATTTCCATTGAAATCAGTTTTTAAATGCTTCAGCAGGCTTGCAGGCTGGGCCAAATGATCTTTGTGCCTCATCTAGTACATCTGAAGACAAACACTACATTCCCACACTGCAAAGATAACAGCTAGATTTGTTTGGAAAATTGTAGTGGAGCAGCTTTACTATGTGACAACTCAGCCTCAATTTCATCAATACCCCAGGTGAGACTAAAAATGGTCACAAGGTTCCATGCCCCAGTCACAGCCAACCAAACTACTGAGGAATCTTCTTTCCAAATTATGATGCTTCAATATATTTTCTGTTAATTTCATAGAAATGGGCTATAGTAAAATACACAACCTTAAGATGCAAACCAAATCCCAAACCATAACAATTTACTTTATCTAAACAAAACTAAAGAGTGTAATTTTCTGTCTTGGAAGGCAAGGTTACAGGGGGTAGTCTGAATTCTTGTTGTCCAAGCAGTTTGGACCATTGTGCAGCAGTTTCAGGACACCCCAAATGATAACAATCCAAATTCCCACAATTTCCACAAGCAGGATTTGAGGTGTCCAGCCTGGCCCTGGGCCAGAGCATGCAGGAGGTGGGCCCAGGCAGCTCTCCACCCTTCACACCTGGCATCCCAAACAGCTCATTGCCCACAGGGTTACTGACCCCTCCAAAGAAGCAGCTGATTCAAAGGAACAGCTGCTGTGGCAGCCACATAAACAGGGCTTATTTCACAGAATTCACAGAATACTAGGTTGGAAGAGACCTACAATATGATCAAGCACAACCTAGCCCTAATGTTGCTGTTGGACACTAAAATGAGTACACAGAAGCTTGGTAAGTTCAAAAGAGAAAAAGACACAGTTTTATTCAAACATCTGGTATTTATAGAATTCCAAAGGTGACCGTTGATTGGAGGATGGAATTACCACCTCTGCAAACACACTGGTCCAAAGATCAATCAATCATTTCTCTCTACTCCGAGAGAAATATGTAAATTGTTTTCTTTATAGATGAAATAAACTCTGTGGGAACTCTGACTCTCAAATACGTAAACATTATCAGAAGGCTAAAGAAGTTTCATGAGAACTTTAAAACTTTCAAAAGAACTATAAAGGAAAACTTAACACTTTTAAAAATCAGGGCAACACCCTAACACCTCAACTAAACCATGGCACTGAGTACCACATCCAGTCTTTTTTTAGACACATCCAGGGATGGTGACTCCACCATATCCCAGGGCAGATCATTCCAATGCTTTATCACTCTTCCTGTAAAAACTTTTTCCTAATATCAAACCTGTATTTCCCTTGACACAGCTTGAGACTGTGACCTCTTGTTCTGTGGGTCACTGCCTGGAGAAAGAGCCCAACCCCACCTGAGCCCAGCCACCTTTCAGGGAGTTTAGAGAGTGACAAGGTCACCCCTGAGTCTCCTTTTCTCCAGGCTGAGCACCCCCAGCTCCCTCAGTTGTTCCTCACAGGGTTTGTGCTCCAGCCCCTCTCCAGCCTCATTGTCTCCTCTGGACGTGCTCCAGCCCCTCCACGTCCTTCCCAAAGTGAGGGGCCAGAGCTGGGCACAGCACTCGAGGTGTGCCCTCAGCAGTGCCCAGCACAGGGGGACAATGACCTCCCTGCTCCTGCTGGCCACACCATTCCTGACCCAGGCCAGGAGCCACTGGCTTTTTTAGCCACCTGGGCACTCTGCTGGCTCGTGTTCAACCAGCTGTGGACCAGTATCCCCAGGTCCCTTTCTGCCTGAGCGTTGTCCAGCCATACTGTCCCCAGCCTATTTAAGTAGCTTTCACCTGGATTTTTTTGCCTTTTCCTCAGAGGAAAGAAATAACAAGTTGCCCAAAAAGTCAAACTCTTCACTCTGTGTCCATGGGCAGCTTGCAGGGTGGTAGAGGAACCACAGCAGATGTTTCTCTCACTGAGGATGTGTATGGACTATGATAGGGTTACTGCTTCATCAGGGGATGGAAGGGGGACCATGAGGATGGTCTCAATCATAACTCAATTTCAGCTTCAGAAACTGGTGACCATTAAATTTATTACTACAGGGTAGTGAGAAGATGGTTCTGGCAGCATTCCTGCTGGTTTCACAAATTTTCTATGAGCTTTTAATTTTCTAAGGTGACCTTAAAAGCCACCATCCAGATCCCAGCTTCACTGTAAATTGTCTTAGCAGCATTGAGGGAAAGAAGAGATGATGGTGGTGAAATCTTTAAATCATATTTTAAAAAGAAAAAAAAAAAAGAGGAAAAAGCAGACAAGGAGTCCTTGCATTAATCATCCATCAACAACATTTAACAGTCACAACAAAAAAAAAAAGGAGGAAATGGGAAATAAAAATATGATACAGGCTAAGGAAAAACACAATAGAGCAAAGGTGTGACCCAAAGATTAGCTGGTCCCCACACTTAGCTGCATGCATGAAGCAGTCTTGCTCTCTAGCTTGTTGTAGGCAAGGGGAAATCTGCAAGCAGCCCACTGGGCTTGCAGTATTTGCTCTGAAATTTGCCACTGAACCTTGTCCATGGCCTAAAGCGAAACCAAAAAACAAATAAACAAAAAGAAAAGCAGAAAAAGAGTGAAAATGCTACACCACAATGTTATGTAAAAAGAGAAACACAGCTGGAATCATTTAGAGAAGATTTGGGGTTTGTCCTGTGACCGGTTCATCTCTGTGGTTTTTCTCGGTACTGATGCAGTGTGAAAAGTGTACAGCTGTACTTCCCTTCTTGAAAAGAAACATACAGTCCTAAGCAGAAATTGCTTGGTACGCAAGGGAGCCAATTCTGCCTGATGTCACCTAGCTCTACAGGCAGGAACTTCCCCCGAAGTGCCACTCTGGGCCCTGTGAGAGCCATGCAGGAAGATGGCCCAGTGGGACGGTGTGACCTCCCCCAGAGCTGGGCCACACAGCCTGGACACAGCACGGGGCCAGGGCGGCTGGGCCTGAGCAGGACACATGAGCCATGGCCCCCAAGGAAGTGCAGCTCCTGCGGCAGGCTACCAGCAATTCTCAGGAGCTCAGCAGCCCAGCAGACACCTAAACACAGGGCTGGTTTTTCCCACAGCTCAGCACCATGCTCTTTGGAAAACCTGACTCACGACGTTACAGGCAACATCAGCAGCTCAAACCCTGTTATTTATCTGTAGGACAACAATGTCTAGAGGCCCCAGGCGTGGCGTAGCATGGCTCCGTCCAGGCACTGCACAATCCTGCTGGCTGGAGCAGTAGCTCCAGGAGAGCTGACCTGGCACTGGCAACCACCGTCAGCTTCCCAGGAAACTGAGCAGACGTGGCCAGCCTTAAGCCATCCCATTTCTCTTTTCTGATCAATCACATCACGGCAGATGTGATTTCTCTTTTCTGATCAATCACATCACGGCAGATGTGATTTCTCTTTTCTGATCAATCACATCACTGCAGAGAACATGTGAAACCATGCTGACAGGCTCCAGCAGCTCTGTTGCTGTTGGTGAGGCATCCCAAGCAAATGTTGCTTGGCTTCACTCCAGCCCATGCAGACTTAGCCCTGCTAGGTTTGCATCACAGGCGAGACAGACACGGGCAACCAACATCTTTTTCTATGGGTCATGCATGTGCTCCCAGTCCTTCATCAGCCCTTGGGGGAGAAGCTGCCACTGCTTCCCTGAGCTCACGGTTTCTCCAGCCCATCAGGAGTTTTCCTCCAGCTTGCACTTAGGAAGGCAGCATGGGCTTTCATCCCTCTTACTCTCCAAGACTTCCTGAAAAGATCCGGCTGTGGCTTCCCCTGTACACAGACATTTAATGGGGACTTTGTAAAACAAAGCTCATGCCAATGAGGACACAGCCAAAATTCATCTGGCATCAGTTTCACAATGAAAGGAACATAGAGGAAAATAGGGAGGCAGCTTAATCTTTTGGCCAACACAGGGAGAGGGAGCTGACTGGCAGCCCCCCTCCAGGAGGAGACAGACATGGCTTAGTGACGTGCAGCAGTGATTCCATTGTTCAAGAACCCCAAGCAGAAGGAAATGCTCTCTGCAAAGGAACAAGGGGAATTTCTCAAGCAGACAACACACGGAAAGACTGGTCTGGGCCAGCACAGCATATCAAGATCTAGATTTACTTCTGGTTTTCCCCCTGCCCCAGCCTTCCCTGTGACCTTAGACAGCTTGCCCTGATCTTTGAAGAAGTTTTGTGTGTTTTGTTCATGCAGAGTAAGGGCCCGGGCTCAGCACCCTTGCAGAAAGGCTGCATGCCCTCCTGGTTCCCTCTGGTCATGCCAAGGACAGCATGGCACCACAAGGACATGGAAAGGAGCCCTGACCAGAGCAAAGCCACGGGCAGAGGCGCCTTTTGTCTGAAACACTTCCAACACCAAAAACACCTCATGTTGCCATCATGAGAGGACCGAAGTCAAGCTCCTAAAACACATAGGAGACCTCTTTCAGAAATCAAACAGTCCTTCTCCATTCCCCAAATTTAAATATATAAGAGAGGAAGGAGACTGGAAGCAGTGCTGTCAGACATCATAAGTCTTTTCAACCCATCTGGCCAAGAGCAAAATAGACCAGAAGAAGAAAAGCCCTTGCTGAACCATAACTAATGGCATAGCAAATCCCTCTGATCCAGACCCACACTCCCTTTCTCCAAAATTATGGGATAGATCCTTAGCTGATGTTAGTCAGCAGGAGCACAGAGGTTTCTGTGGAAAGGAGGAACAGTTCCCACAGAATAAACATACCTTCATTCTTTTTGGTAAAAAAGTACCAAAAAAATACTAAGTAACCTGATAGCCAGAAACCTGTGCTGGCTAACAAGATATCTGAAAATTGGCCTGCAATTTAACTTTTGGCAGAAAATGAGCAACAGAATAGGTCCTTCTTTCAAGCATACACCTCTAAAACAGGTCTTGGACATTTATTACCAAATGTGAAACCCTTAGTTGAAGTTAAACTATAGAATTAAGGAAGTAATTTGAAGAATTATTTATTGTATAAACATTGAAGTTTCAGAATACACAGCAGGCAACAGGCACACCTCCAAGGGCTACAGCTCATGGGTAGAGATCCCAAATCAATATTAGCTGTGCACAGCCAGCCACCATCAGCTCACTCACATTTCCCTTGTGTCCTTCCCAGTCTCAAAGGAGCAGACTATAAGAATAACCCCGTGCTATCAGCTGGGGATTTTTGGCTTCTGTGTTTGGGGGCAGTGAGATTGCCTACCCAACTTCATCTCACTGCAGCACATGGACGTTTGAAATTTGCTTTTGCCCCGCAGACAGGAACAGTTCTCTTCTGATTCACGCTGAAAGCGACAGGGGATTTTCAGAATTGTTACAGCACAAGACGTCATCTTCCTCTGCTGGCAAGAGGGGTTGAAAATGACTGACCTGATTTCATAAAAACATCAGCATGTGTGTGGTGTGTGGTCTGTTACTCCTCCACTCTCCTGTGGTTTCTGGGCACGCAGCAGCAGCCTGCCTGCTACAGACTGTAAAGCAAAATACAGGTTGGGAAACTGAAAAAGTGGAAGAGGAACAAAACAGAAATGCCTGGACAGATCTGTATCCAGTGTAGACCGGCTAACATTTGAATCAGAACAAAAGCAGTAGCTGAATAGGAAACATTTATTTCCTCTCCTTCTAGAACAGCAGTAATGTGAGGCACAGGAAGCACACATTCTCTCATGTTTTGATTTTCAAATAAACGTCAGATGAAATGACATCAAGAAGAGATGGAAAAAGTCTGGGAAAGTCCTTTGATTATTTTTTTGCTTTGCTTTCCTTTGCATAGAGGCAAAGTTTTGGCTTATTTCTACATTTGCAGATTCACTGAAATAATTTCAATCATACCTGTAATTCAGAGTACATCACTACAAAATATTCAGCAACTGGGCTGGAAAATATTTTATGACTTAAAACCATAGTTTACTTTAAAATTGAAGTATATTAGCTCCTTATAAACATTTCAACAAGACAAAAAAAAATGACAAGGTCCAATGCACAGGTATGAATTTCTCCAGTAAAAGCATAAAAATAATTTTTTAAGTTATTTTTTCTTACATAAGCCACATCCTGCCCTCAGCTCACTTTCACTCTACTAGATCTCATAGCAAAGCCTCATTTCCAAAGCCCTTCACTGCTTTAAAATGTATTGAATTTAACAGGCTTAGTGCAAAGGCATTGTTTTTACATTGTTCCCTTCAATTTCTGATTCAGCTTTGGGTGATTTCCATGTCTTTTCACTCCAATTTAATGTACTTCTGAGTATCATTTCAACTCTACACATTCAAAAGCAGCTTGTATGGATCCACCAACCTCTCTCTTCTCCACTGTTGGGAAGAGGGAAGGAGCAGAGCCCTCTGGCTGAGAAGGAACCAACCTTGTGGATGGCAGGCAGTGAATCAGAGGTGAGCTAATCCCCAGCAGCTGCTTCTCATGAATGCTCTGATCCTGTGGGGTCCTAAGACTGAAAATTCCCATTTTGGCACCACAAGGCACAATACAAGCGTGCCATGGATAGCTGAGGCCATGACACACATCATCAGAAGCCAGAGATAATCTGATTTACTCCATTCTGCTCAGTCCCAGACAGAGAGCCAGTGTGCACCAAGTGCTCGCATTGACAACCATCACAAGGGATAAGTACAAAAATGGAGCACTGATGATAATGTTCCAAAAGTCAGCCTTGCATGTCAATCTAGCACTGCTCAGGAGGCACCAGCATCTTGAAGCAAATATTCAGCAGCATCTTGCTCCCTACGTGGTCTTCTCCCCAGTGCAGCAGGTTAGGGGCCAGCTTCTGAAAAACAGATTAAAGGACTCATACATACCCCAAACAATCTTCTGTCCTAAAAACTAAAACCACACTCTGGCCAGGTTTACTTTTTGAAGATCAGAATAGGAAATGGGATGGGGCCCATGGTCCTACAGGCTTGTTCCTGGGGAGTTCTTCACTCTTCCAGGCTGGGGTGGCATCTGCACTGACTGCAGCCAGCCCACAGCCAACCAGTTCTTCTATCCAAGGACCCCTCTTCCATGTGTTTGCTCCCCAGTCAGCACTGCAGCACTATCAGCTTCTTTACATCCATGAAATGGCAGAGGTCTTATTGCCTTTAAAACTGTGAGCACAACCTCTGTGCCAGGTTAAAGCCAGGGCAGCCCTACCTGGCCCAGCAAAGAGCCTTGCAGCAGCAGCCCTTACCACCAGAGTCACTCATCTCTGGGGAAACCCTGATCATAAACCAGCTGTTCTTAAATCACAGTGCAGACACCTCTTGCTTTTAGGAAGCAGCCAAAGTGTGCGTGGGCCTCACCTATTTCAAGGGAGCTTTTTCTTAGTAATTCTTCCCCAAATTAGTTTGCAGCAAGAGGGCTCACCAGAGCCTCCTACGTCATGTAGTAGCATGCAGTGATGCCCTTTGTCAGACAGCACTTTCTGTTCTTAGAGAGAGCGAAACCAAGAAGATCACTCTCATTTTTCTAAGGCACATTTATTGTAAGTGATTTCAGCAGTGCTGTAAGCTAACTTCAGAAAGGCAGGTTAGGTGATTCAACCAAGCCAAGCATCTTGCTAGTTACTGATTTTCCCTTTGCTCTTGTCACTTCTTTTGGAGGAATTTATTCATTTTAAAAGTGATGGATATTCTTCTATTTTAGAAGGTTACAACCAGGCAGAATTGTGGTTTTCTTCCCATTTTGTGCAAGTTAAACAGCCTCCAATGGGTACTGGATTTGAAGAAGCCTGCTGGAGCTGGAGAGAAAAAAGCATCTTCCAGGAGCATGAGCATCCCAACACAAGAGGTGGAACCTGCCTGCACACAAAGCACTTCTCCAGCACATCAGAAACATAAGAGAAAGTGCAATATTGAAAAAATATCCTTGAACCAGTCTGCTTCGGGGTGTACTGCATAGCATCCATAGCAAGGCAGCTGGTGTATGGGGGTCTGATCTCTGTGCTTCTCATGGAGGAGCTCAGCTAAACCCTACAACGCCTGGCAGTGCCCATACTGGCACCATACTCAGCCTAATTCTCCTCCTTCTCCCTGCATTTACCTGTGTGTCATGCCAGTCTCCTGACCTCAAGCAGAGGCTCACCAGCAGCCAAGCACTGCAAATGGGGCTGACTCTACAGGCCTGTGGGGATTGCTCTGCACACCCACAAAAGAAGATGGCAAGGCTCATTCCACTGCCAAATCCTGTGTCCTCAGCTCAGTGCCTCACTCCTCTCTATGGCAGGACCAAGGAAGTGGCTCTTGTGAGTCAGCAGGCAGCGCCTCCAGCACTGTACAGCAGCACAAACTGTGAAGGAGGATTTGTCACCTCAAGCGTGGAAGCTCCTGCTTGCTGTCCACAATGCACCATGCCAATCCTTTTTCTAAAAGGGAGTTTAAAGGAACCCTTCCCATGCAAGGAAGGAGGAAGAGAAAAGCCTCAGGGTGAGCTGGTGGTTTGAAGCAGGACACAAAGTGACCCCTGGTCCACCAGCAGCTGGCATGCCAGGCAAAGAGCCAGAGGGTGAAGGCACAGGACTCTACTCCCTGCTCCCACACCATGCAGGTTTCTAGGGCTCCTGGAGCAACTCCAGGCCTGTGCAGGTCTCACTTGACTGCTACTAAAGCAAATCAGAGAAAAAAGGCAAATAGGAGCAGCCCACGATGCAGCTCCTGGACTTGGGTCGATCTTTCACTTCACGTTGCAGGGGTCTGGCTCCTCTCCCTGCACACCTCCCTGGTGCCTCATCTCATCAGGACGTGCTGATGCTGCTGCTCCAAGTTTCTCTTCCCTCTCTAGTTCAACAACTGCTAAAGCTCTTGATAAGAGTGTGAAAACTGTTATTGTCTGCCAAACTACTCAGATGTATGTGCTGCGATTATTAAATATTTTGCAAGACCCGATCCCTTTTCTGTGTAAATCTGGTTTAGATGAGAGCATTTTTCACCACCTCTGGGAAGTCAGCAGGACATTCATGGAAACAATTTGTTAAGTCAGGGTGCAGTTCTCTGACCTTACTTTGACCAACAACTCCTGCAACCACATTATGCATGTCCAGAGAGAGATGAGGTGTCCTTCAACAATCCCACAAACACCATCCCTGTCAGAAACAGTGGAGGGATGAGATTGCTAAACCACTGGGCTTTTCCTTCTTTCCATCCTCTGCTCCTGCCAGAACCCACTGCTCCCTCTCTGCCATGCTGCTGGTACTTCATCACAGTCTCATGATTCACAGGCACATCAGAGCCACTGACAGAGCTGTCAAGGGGAACCAAGCCCTGAGCATTGCTTCAAGGCAGATCTGCATCCAGAGCAGCATGCTGCTTTTCAGCCTCCCCACCAACATTCACACCTGTGTTTGCAGATTTGTGTGTTTTAGGAGGAAAGTTCATCCTCGAGTCAGAGATTCATTAGGCCAGTGTCAAACTAGTTCAAATTATACCAGCTTGCTATGGCCATCTTATTTTCTCCCTCAGAAGAAGCCAGGCATGAAAAGCTCTGATTTGAATTCAATTACCAAGCAATATATTTTCCTGTAGTGATAAATTATGGCCTTTCATCAAAATGTGCTTCAAATTTTGCATTCTAGGCATTTTCTGAAAGGGAAACTCCTTTATATTTGACTTCTGAGTAGAAGACAACAGACTCTAACCATGACATTTTCTGCTGTCTGGAAAGGACTCCAGGAATCTCCCACCTGAAGGTTAGTTTCAGATGCACAAAGAGACCACTGTTTCCTGATTAGCTACTTGCAGAGGGAAATTCCAACGTGCTCCCCTTCTTTGGTCCTGCTAAAACCTTACTGTGAAAGCCTCACTGAGAATACCAGTTAGGAGGAAAAGTGCAAGCTGCAGCTGTGGTAGCTCCCAAGTACCTTAGGGTCAGAGAGGCTCAAAGAGCAACCCCAGAAATTATATATTCAATAAGGAGAAACTAAAACTCTCTGCTCTCCAGCAACAGAATTGCTGCTTTCATCACAAACAAGATAAGCAACTCTGAGTTGTGAAATGTCTTGTTTGACACTGAAACAAGGAAAACACATGAAGATCACAGACAAGAATTGAAATTGCTTTGGTTGGCATTCCCCATAGACTTTTCAGACAGCCCATGGGAATCCAAACATAGATATCAGTGTTGCTTCCCATCAGATGCCAAGTCATTCTGCAAGTTAAAATATCTGAAAGCTCAGGGTCCTCTTAAACTACAACAGGCACTTGAAGATTTCCTGCCCTTCTTCTCATCCATCATTTAGAAATACAATCAGGCACCTTCCCATGGCTGCAGGTAGAAGCAGCTTCTCATGTTTCCAGCCCAAAACTACTTGGGGCACATTCCACATCACAGTCCACTCTAAGTTTGGAGTTAGGGAAGGACAAGACTTCCACGTCTTGCTGTGTCAGCTCAGCAGCTCAGCACCACAACATGCCCATAACCTGCTTTCCTCCTTAACACACTGCAGCCACAACGGGTTCATTCCAAGAATTTATGTAGGTAAACAGGGCTGCTTTCATCTCCAGCGGGTTACAGATAACAAGTGGTTTTGCTGGCAGATCAAGTCAGGGCTTCGTGTTGTCTTCCTGCCCAGTAGCTTGCCCTGCACCTCATGCTGAGGGCAAGCCCTCAAAGCACCAGAGGCAGCTGCTTGCTCCAGGCAGGAAGACTGTGCCTGGGAAATGCTCCCAGGGATCCTACCACGACACACCAGAGAGCTTCTTGCAGCTTCCTCCCTCTGGAGCAGAAGCCAGTGGGCAGGCAATGGTAATACCTTCCTTTAGCACAGCTGGTTCAAAGTGAACTTGCCTTAAATTATAACTGAGTAAGCAATATTGCTTATCAAGATATTTTAAGGCAGAAAAGAAGTCTTCTCTGAAGAAGCAAACAATTTATAATCCAGCCTTTTCTTATACAATTACATCTTAAATTTGAGATTATTAATTTTGAACTCGGAGGTTCTTTTGTGCAAGACTGAGATGGAAAGGTCACTCAACACAATATTACCTTCAAGCTATGAAGTGAATATATTATCTAAGCTAGACAAGACATTGATAAATATCTAAGAGGATGGGGCTTTTAGCAAGCACAATTTCTTTTTTTCCACTGATGCAACAGAAATTGCTTTTTTAAGTGCTGTCTAATATTACCTAAACTAACCATGCATCTCAGACCTCAGTCTTGAGGCACACAGAATAGATGATCCCTGGTTCCAGGCTCCCCCAGTGATTTGCAGATGTTCCACATCTGCAATGTCAGTCACTTCCCGTGGAAAACTCTGCATGGATCCACTGGGTGAGAAAGAGGAGAAGAAGAAAGACATTTGATCTGTCTGACTTAGAGACTTAGCACTGCAAGGCAAGAAAGGCTTTTATGCCATCACAAAGCTGGTCAATGCATGGAAAGCCATCATTCCACAGGAAAAACCTCAGCAGAGGTGCCATGCCGGGCTCAGCATTTGGCATGACTGTGGTGAGCCCCAGATTTCCCGAGCCCAGAGGCAAACTGTTCTCCTGACTGGCTGGACCATCCACACACTAGGTGAATGTGAGGAGTGCAGAAATGCCACAGAGCTGCCAGCCCCCTCCCAAACTGACAGGAAAACAATTGTGGAGGAACCGTGCACGGATTTGCAACAAGTCACCTTAATTACCCTACAGGTTGCTTAAATAGTGAGAGCTTCCCTGGAGCACATGCTGGGTCTCCAAGTGCTCGTGAAACAAAAGCCATCAGTGTTTCCTATGTCTTTTGGAACATAGCATGTTCCTGCTGCTATTATAAAACAAGGGCTGGCAGGAGTCAGTGGGGACTTGCCATTTCATATCAGCTGGGAGGAGAGCACTGAGTTACTGCAATGCTGTTTTCTCACATGACTATATGATAAAACTTCTAATTAGCTGCATAAATGCCATGGGAAGACTCTTTTGCTAATTATTTCTATACCTTCAGGCAACAGAATAAAATCAGTGTGTAGCAAGAAAATGATAGTTAAATAACCGTGGCAACTTGTGCTGCAAGTAAATTAACAGTGTGGCAGCAGAAGGGAATGCCTTCACAAATCAGGGTGCTGGTTGAAATCAGGCTTCAGACGTGTGTCACCCACCAAAGCTGCCTCTGACTCCTTCAGTACTGCCTCACAACTCCCTGCAACGGGGTCCTACAGATCCCTCCTGCACAGCTGCACTGAGGAACCTGCTCAAAGCAGAATAGGCCTCCTACACTTTCTTGTACTGAAAAGTCTCTACTACATTTACTTTAATGCCACTGGAACAGCCAAAAGGAGGGGAAATGTCCTTAGGAGCCATGCAACTGGCACATGTCTTGTTATTCCTCACAGGCAAAACAATTTTTGGATTCAGTCATGTTTGTGTAAAGCCAGGGCTCAAAACCATGTAATTCTATTACCCCTCATCAATAGTTACTTCTCCCACATAGAAGGAAAGATGAGATTTTAAGGTTTAAACGCAAGGGATTTATCACTTTGGACCTCTGTTTGACTGCTTGGGGGGATCCACTGGAGGTTTCCGCACATCTGAAAGCCGCAGCACGTTAACTCCGTCGGCCACGGAGCGGCTTCATTGATCCGGGAGCGAGAGTTTGTTTTTACAAAACCAAACCACGACGGCCTGTGAGCTGTGAGTGCCTCCATACAGGCTGCATTAATCAGAGGCGAGTTAGACACGGCAATGCAGCCGAAGCACCGTGTGCCCGCGTTCCTCGCATCAAGCCCCGTCCTGCCGCATTCCCATGCCGAGCCGGCAGGAGGGCACGCCTGGCAAGGCCGCTCCCGTGAGTAACGCGGCGCTCCTGCGATAGATAACAGGCTCGGCCACCTACACAACTGGCCCTCGCAGTAAATCCTGCGCCGCGCGGGTTCCCAGGAGCGGCAGACCGACGGGAGAGCAGATAAGCGTCCGCTGTCGCTCTCACAGGGGGTTTCGAGTTCTGGGCTATCTTCTGGATCTCACACGCAGCTCATGTAGCTCTGTTTGCCGTCAGTCATTTGGGTTCAGGTCCGCTGCTCCACTACCAAGGCGCTGCTTTTGTCCATAGCAGTATATCACTCCCAAAAATCCCCCATGGGCACAAAGTGCAGCAGGGCAGACAGGAGAGCGCAGTGAAACCTCTTCCCATTAAACCACACAAACACATCCAAAAAGACACAAAGGTTTTTCAGACCCAGTGCTTAGCAGCCTCTACCTGGTAAATGCATCCTCCCCTTCCATCTTTTCCCTCCCTCCATAATGTCCCAGACTGATATGCTTTGAAAGGCATATATCATGGGTCCGTACCATCATTACACACCAGAAAAAGCCTTTGCAGCTTTCAAATCTTCAACAACAGAGTTTTCTTGGCTTTCAAATACAAGATATCAGGCCTGTTCACAAGAATGAGTTTACATCAAAGCAAGCTGTCAGCAAAATTGCACTAACTGGCACAAATCAGGCACATCCAGCAGTTGTTTTTTTTTCTGTTGGCACTAGTTCTTGCTTCCATTTCCTCCACACTGTGCTCTTGGCAAAGTAAAATACTCATTTGTCCCAGGTCCTGAACCCCTTAGGATCATTTCCACAGCCCATGATTGGCTAGCTAGGAATAGCCACATAAAAATTACTGCTTCCCACCCTGGGGGTCTCAACTCTGCAGAGAGGAGTTGAACAGCCCCCCCTCGCCTGATACTAGGAAAGGGAAAAGCAAGGGAGCCCCACAGAGAACAAGGATGGGACAAGGAGGAGAGAGGCATTCCATCGTCACTGGCATGAAAGGAGTTCATCCTCCAAAATACATCATGCACTTGGAAAAGCCCACGGGGGTTTGGGGCCAGTGGGATCCCAGCATGGACTGGATAGGCAGGAAGACAACCTAAGCAGGGAGATAGATACAAGGCTGCAGGCAGGGTACACCCAGAGGGACCAGCCCCAGAAAACAGACTGCTAGAAGAAACTTTTAAGTTGGGTTTTCCAATGCCTGCCATCACTGGGCAATGATCTGCCAGCATTCACTGAGCCTACAGTCTGTGCAGGAACCAGGGGGACCACCATAAAAATCATGGACAGCTTTATTTCTCAGGGCCCTGTATAGAACCATGTCAATTTTTTTTTTTTTTTTTTTTTTTTTTTTTTTTTTTTTGAGGATCCTCCTTGCCCTGATATCTTTAATTAAGAGGGTTGCGTGTTGTTTTTCTTTTACTGTGTGGTAGCTTTTATCTAACAGGTATATGTAAAAAGTGTGCCTGGGGAAAATCATATTCATGGGAACAAACTTAGCAAAGCCACTTTAACCCAGCTGCTTTTTTAAGAAGCACCTGAGGGCAAACCCTTGAAGATATTTATGCTCTATGGTGAGTTAGAGGCTTCTGAAAACTCCCACTAATCCCACTTCCCTTTATTCCCCTGGGTACAAGCAGTGGGAAGCACCACTGTCCCTCTGCTCTCAGTCTAGAACATTTATAAGATGCTACTTTAAAGCCAGATGATGGGCTCCACCCTGTAAATTGCTGAGGGTCCCAGCCCCTCACAGTAAGCCATGAGTGCCCCAGCAGCTCAAGGGGTTTGAATGTGATTGTGAAGCTCATGCAAATCTAAATATCTGCATAAAACATTAACGACGAGCACCTTATGGCTACATCACACAGGCCAGGTACACATCACCAGGCTGGGGCATTTTTGGCCAGAGAAGTTGTCAGTCTGCAGCTGGGATGTCTACATAGTGCAGCTGGTGCTGGCAAAATGTAGCACAGCTGGTACCACAGTCACAGACTGGGACCACTGGAGGTCATCTGGTCCAACCTCCCTGCTCAGTCTGAGTCCCCCAGATACATTACTCAGGATTGTGTCCAGACAGCTTTTGAATATCTCCAGTGAGGGAGACTCCACAACCTCTCTGGGCAACCCGTTCCAGTGCTTGGTCACCCACACAGTGAGGTGAGCACTTCCTCATATTCAGGTGGAACTCCCAATGTTCCAGTTTCTGTCCATTGCCTCTTGTCATAGCAAAACTGCAAGAGAAATTAAGATTTTAAGTTACAGCTGGAGATTAGAGAGGTACAGGGCATTTTTTTCTGTGCTTTGTCATTCCTTTTATCAAATATCAATCTGCAACACCATTTCTAGATTAGACTTTAGTTTCTGTTTAAAAAACTACAGAAGCTACCTTAAAAGCTTGATCCAGCTCCTCATTAAGTCCATGTGAAAAGGGTTTTCTGAAAGGATCACTCCCTAAGCAGCTCAGGTCTGTGCTTTTGTGGAGGAGACCTATCTACATCAGAAGGAGGGGTAGATGTAATCACAGTGAATAACACAGTCCTGTTGCCACTTTCCCCAGCTTTAAGCATTCAGAAATTAGGGACAAGCCCCTTTCCTTTCCACACCACACCAGCTAAAAAATCTTTCCCACACCAGCTAAAAAAAAAAAATCCCCACAAGGCTAGCTTGTAAATTCAGGTCTTCAAGAGAAAAAAATTTAAAATTACAAAATCAAAAAACCCAAACAACTGGGCGGTTTGCCTCCAGGTGCCCCAGTGTGGGGAGTTTTCCAGCCACAACCCCAAATGTTTTCACCACAGCCCTGGGGCCCAGCAGAGCTCCCACTCAAGAAGCAGAGCAGGGCAGGCAGCTGGTCAGCAGCAGCTCAAATCCTGGGCTGCAGGATGCCAGGATGCTGCTGTGAACTGTGACCCCATTTACAGAAGTTGGCACGGCTGTGTGGGATGCACCAGCATGTTTTTTCCATCTGTGGACAGGAAGCCTTACATGGAAAGGGAGGGAGAGGGGTGTCCACTGGGCATGTTTTTCTCAATGGAAGTCAGTGGAGTTAAAAATTGCCAGGAACAGGACAAAAATAGGGAGGGTTAGGCAACGCTAATTCAGAGTGCATCAGGCAGCAGCTCTGTATGGCACTGCCAGTGAGTGGAGAGGCAGCCCAAGGGCCCCACCAGCCCTGCTGCCATTGGGTTTTACCACCTGCACTGCACCCAGACAGCACAGACCTCGCGAGAAAGAGTCCCAAAAAACTTCCAAAAATGCACACAGGCCCTTGCTTGCCAAGGAGGATGGTGAGTGTGCCGCCATGCCTGGGGCAGCACTAGGCTCAGTGTTCACTGCTGGGGCACGGTCCTGGTCCACACAAGCCCCACCAGGATGCTCTGCTCTGGCACCTGGCCACTGTACTGGGAGCTTGGGGGAGCAGCAGCGGGGTGCAGGCTGCTCCCTTGAGCTGACAGTGCTGCAGGAGGGGAAGGTCTGACCTCACCATCTCGCCCCCACTGCTGTGGGACAGGGCCAAGTCCCTGAGCCAAGCAAACCTTGCCTTGCATTCACATCTCTGATATGAAACAAGCTCCGATTTTGACATCCCTGCTGAAAATTCCACACAGGAACAGGAGTGGTTCCTTCCAGACAGCTCCCTTCAGTTGTTTTCCAGTGTTTCCTTTTTCCTTCCCCATGGCACTTTCCCTGCTCCTTCTCTGGTTGTGGCACAGTAAGACTGGAGTGAGAGAGAAGGTGCAGGAGTGGGTTTTGCTGCTGAAAGGGACATTTCAGACCCTCTCTAGCTGCCAAGTCATTTGGACATGGGCATGCACTGGCGTTCGCTCAGTGCGCAGCTGCTCTTGCCACACCTGCAGCACCAACAGAAGCAGACAAATCCCCATGCACAGTCTGCTTGTGGGAAGTGAGTAGAGGAACATGAACCTGATAAAATAAAACCACTGAGCACTCACACTGTTTTGTGTCCTCAGTTACACTGCAAACATGAACAGCCATAGCCGGTCTCTTTGACTTTGGCTAAGCTAGGAAACAAAGGAGTCAGGGCCAGAGGCCAAGGGCCAAGGCTTGCTCCCCTGCAGTCAGCCCTTCTCCCCCCAGCCAGGAGATTGGGAGCCATCCGTGCTGCCCTGGGGGACAGCCCCCAGGGATGTGCTGCCCCTGCTGCCCCAGGGCCAGGGCTGTTCTCACCAGGGCAATTCTGGCAGTGAGTCTGGGTGCCTGCCTGGGGGACATGCCCCTGAACCTGCTCTGGCCCTGCTCCTGTGGCTGGTGCAGATATAAATGTGTTCCCTCTGTGTTTGTGCTGGGCATTTCACACAGGATCCTCTGGGGACCACTTTGGGAGCCCTTTGCAGCCCACATCCCTGTCTGGCAGTTCTGAGGCTGCAGTGTCACCTTTGAGATGAAATGCACTTAATTCTTACTGTAGGCAGAGTAAAAACTGTCCTATAGACCTTCTTGCATTGCTGACACCAAAGGTGTCCTGGCAACACAGACTTCACAAGAGGCCTGGAGCATCTGCTGATGCCATTCCAACACCACTTCTCTATGGACTGGGCAGGGAGTCTGCTGAGGTTTCCAAACCAGGATACCAAAATACAAGGAAGTGCATATTGGCCAGGCTGGGGGTTTTGACCCAGAAGATGGAGCAGGACTATTACCATTATTGCTGTTGTCGTTTAAAAAGTACCTTTTTCCAGGAGGATTCAGGAGCTTCAGTCTTGCTCTGGACTCCATATGCAATAAGAGGATGTTCCTGTCCCAAAGAGCTGCTCAGCTCACCCCAGAGCACAAACCAGCAGCTCAAAGTAGCACAGATAAAATCACAGGTGCAAGCTTTTATTTTCTACCCTCAGCCTGGTCAGTCAGGAAAGAGCACAGCTGGGCCAAATCTCCTAAAACAGGCACAGGAGATGTACTACTACTTGAGATGTACTTCTAGTCACAAACTAAGAGGCCTAAATCACATATCCAGGTATATAACACTGTAAAACACCTCCAGCACAATGGTATATGTCAAATGTCAATCCACTGAGAGCTTTGATATCAAAGGGCAAATGCTGATTGAAGAGAAGCAGAGAAGCGCAGCAGAGAAGCAAATAAAAGGAAAGGTCTTAAGAGGCTTACAGCCACCCGGGTATACAAGAATAATCTTTCAAGCTGATAAAAATATTGTTACATGCTCTGATAAGAATAATCTCTCAGGCTCTGATAAGACTACAATGAGAGCAAGCCTTTTACAACAGAGCATTAGTGAACCACAACCCCATCCTGCCCAGAAATACCCTTTCTAGGTGCCGCTTCCTTTTGTTCTCCAGTGGGGCAAGCACTGAAAAGAGCCACTGTAGCTTTCCTCCCTGTCTAGCAGGGACACAGCCAGGAAAGGACTCGGTGGACTCCACCCTATTGAATATGGAGCAATTCACTCCAAAGCAACTAAAGCATGCAAATAACTGCATTGACTTCAAATGAAATTATTCCTATGTGCAAGTGCTCTACTGAATCAGGGCCAGGGTGCTTAGCACTCCGGAGTATCAAGTCTTAAAAGTTTTGGAAGGCTTTAAGTGAGAGAGAATGGTTTGGGAAATAGGGGGGAGGAAAGTGGGTGGGAAGGAGTTCTCCCACTGAATAATAGGTCAATTATCTCTGAAGTCTGTGGTGGGTACGATTAGATAGAAGAATGTTGGAAGGTCTGAATCTATTCGGGCATTTGCATTAACCATGACTTAGCACCCCACATCCACACTGACCCAAAAACTGGACTGGCTATATTGCTAGGAAGTGTAGTAGCCTATGCACATGACTTATCTTCTTTCTTTCCTTATTTCCATCACAATACAAGAACATATTCAGACAACCTGCTGCTCTTGAAGGGATGTGATGATTTCCATGGCACAAAAAATGGCTGAAATTCTTCATGTCCCAAAGCTGAAGAAGGTAGATACTTTTTATTGAGTGAAACTTGAAGTCCATGAAGCTCCATGAAGCCAGCTAAGCAGAAGCACCAACTCAGGCACTGTAATTCAGGGGGACAGCTCAATACTTGAGGCCAGGCATGGAGCTGTTCCACTGGGTTAGTCACACTGACAACAGCAGATACAGGGATGGCTCCCCCAGAGCCACTGGCTTAGCAGGAGGGAGCAACAAAAAACCCAGTGGAAATGGACCACAGAGCTGAGTGCCACATTTGGCTGCAGATATCCAAAGCAGCCTGTGGGCAAAATTAAGGAAAATATGAAGTGAAAATGGAAGGCCATAACTTCAGTTTACTGCTGAAAGACCAGGAATATTCTTTGCTGTGTTACACTCATGAAAGGTCTCATCCCAAGAATGTGTACATACCAAACAGTTCATTCCTAAACATCTCCCAGCATCACTGGCTTCCTTCTGCCCTAACCCATACTAGTTGTGTGCACTTCTCAGGTCTGATCCCAGTTTACTCCAAAAACAGATGAAAGGCAGCAAGCATTAAAGTAAATAGGAGTTTTGCTCTCAACCACATTTGGAGCAGAATTTGACTCAGAATTAAGAGGACACTTTTTACTGGGGATCTAGCAGGTTTCTGATGCTGTTCCAGTAGCTCCAGGACTCACACCTGCTCTTGGATCTGCATGGCAATTTCTGTGGTTTGGCCACTGAGGAGGGTTTTACATTATTTTTAAATGTTACCATTAAAAACAAGGAGCTATTTTTTTCTTTTCTCTTCACTTTTCTTTTTTTGCAAAAAGCTTGGACAGTACTGACTAAACATATAGGTGACAAAGGCATACACAAAATATTCTCAGGGTTGCATACAGAAAATATGTCCCACAGTTGTTCTGGATACTTCACCCAGCCTCAGCCTCTCATGCAAGAGCCCTTCCTCAGCTGCCTGCCTGCTGCCTCCCAGAACTGACCCCACACAAGCCAACTGCAGCAGAAGAACACTGGTGCAACTAGTGATTCCAGAGGACCTCCACGGCCCCTGCTCTGTGTTTCTGACTCACTTCTCTCTCATTAATCATGGAAACTGAATGGCAGGTGATGCCAAGCTTTTTAATCTCCTCATTGCTATCCAATCTTACATAGGGAGAGGAGGCACAGCCATGCCACAGAGCCAGGCTGGGAAGCAAAGGCTGTGGTCTTGTGCTTCCCACCACTAATACCCAGGGTATGCCTTGTGCTTTGGCCATTGCATAAATGACATGAGATGGCATCTGCTATAAATGACCAAATCAGAAGTGGAAACATTGATGAAAACGTAGAAAGTGATGTGATGCTGAGCTGATATTGAAGCAGTTTTCCACAAGTGCCACCAGTAGTGCAGAGGACGACTCCAGTTCAGTGAGGGCAGCTCACAAGTCCTGGTGAAACAATCTTGTATGATGTGCCTGTTAGGAGAGTTAGGCCAGGAACCGGGACAAAAAGGAGAATCTTTAAGCCATTTAATATGATTTTAAACAGGTTTGGATAATAGCAAAAATGATGCTGTGAAATGATGCTTAGACAGGCATCCGAAACAATTTCTACATAAAATGTGGGGGGGGGGGAACAAAAAAGATCCACATGTTTAAATCAGAAAAAGGGCCCAAGCGAAGAGTATTTCACACCAAAAGAAATGAAAGCCCCCTTTCACCATAACCTACCTAGAGCAGGAGCTCAACACCTGGGGAGTGTGCAGGCCTGCCTTTCAGCAGGATATGGAGAGCAGTAAGAGTGCAGCAGGTCACTCCTGCCCGGGAGCCGCAGCAGGGCCGAAATTGGAGCCGCTCATTTGCGCCATCAGCAAACATTCCCTAAGTGCTCCCGGTAAGCCCCTTGGAGAGCGTCTGTGGCCGGATGAGGACGGTCATGTCCTGATGGCAGCAGCAGGCTGCCAGTGAGCGCTGCCCCATCACCCAAGAGCAGCCGGGCTGGGGGACAGAAACGCCCTCCAAGGCAAAGAGCGGCTCGGGCTCTGCAGGACACCTCTGGGACCTCGTGGAAGGAGACCTGGGCCACCCCGCTCCCTGCCAGGGGCAAAGGCTGGGCTGTGCTGGGGATTTCCACAGCCAGAGGCTCACAAAGACAGCGAGTCACATCCACAGAGCAAATGTCCTCAGCTTGCTGAGGCTCGCTTTGGACAGCAGAACTCACAACACGGAGGTGCTCCCTTAGCCAGCTTAGATTTTGCATTGCACAAATCAAACTTGTTGATAAGTTATTTCTGTTAATGCGGAGAGTAACAACGTAGAGAAATTAGAGCCAATATGGAAAATACTTTGACAGTCTCTGTAATGAGGCATTTTCATGATTCACCCTCGATCCAAAGGAAAACACTTTTATCGCGTGTCACAAGTCAGCCACAAGTGAGATGTGATGCGTCTCTCTGCCTCAGCAGCTGACAGGTATTCATTTCTCCATCATCAGGTAGACAACCAGAAAAAGCCTGCCAAACCTTTGGCTCTGAGGGAGCCATCCCTGTATCTGCTGCTGTCAACATGACAAAGAAGAATGCAGAGCTCAGTTTAGCCCTACCAAAGAGGCAAGTGTTTTTAAATCATATACCTAGGCAATCTTTTGTACAACTTAAAAAAAAAAAAAAGGAAGGAAAATATATTATTACCACCATTTCCATCAGATGTCTCTTTGGAGAGACTTAGATAGACCAAATCAGAACTCACCATCTAGATATAGGGAAGTTTAGGGGAGACATTCAAAGGATTTTAGACTTTTGGTGTGGCAGTGACTTACTACACCCCATGCAAAGGCATCACTGTGCATCAAGGACACAGGAGACAGGAGCAGGTGAGGCAGGCTAAGGACAGCAGCTCTCAGCAGAATTGGATGCAGCAGAATTGACAAACCAAAGCTCCTCAGATATTGCTTTTTTTGCCCTCCATAACGAAACACCAAATATTGACTGGTGACTAACTGCAATTCATGTAAAGTTTATTTCACTCCAAATTCACAGTTTCCCATTAAAAATTACATATCACTGACATTCAGAGATGATTTGGTGGGAGATAAGGAGCAAAGGATCAACTATCTAATCCATACAGATAAGAAGAATAGTCAGAATTACTGCTGTAAAAGCATGGAAGAGTTACTCAGTCTCTGTTTTGGGTCTTATTCCCTATTAGATTATTAGTCATCTGATCTCATAGGCAAGATAATCCTGACTTTCACAGTTTTTGGATTACATCTCTAATAGTTTTTAGGTCCTGGCATCTGCTGTCATGTTTACAAACAAAACCAAGAAAAAAATGCTCATAAAATATTAAACAAGGCAAAGGAATACAAATACTACAGAGCTGGAAGGAAAATCAACTACTTAGTAACACCATCATCCTCCAGTAATCACTTCCAAATAAAAAAAATTTAATAATGTGAACATATGAATTCCAGATCCCTCATACAAATCTTAGATGTTTTCTGTGGATTAAGTCCACTGCTGATGTAATGGTCTGGAGCCAAGTAGAGCTCACAGCTACCATGGTCTGGGTTCCACCTGTTTTTAGGTAAACCATTGCTCCCTACTGTTAGGCATATCCAAAAGGCAGAACACGAAGATAAACTGTTTGTTTTTATTGCTTTGTCACGGCTGAGTGACACTGTCCTAACACCCAGACCCAGCTCCAAAAGGACACAAACTGTAGCAAACAGCCAGGGTGGAGAACTGTAATGGCTGTGAGAACTGTGCCAACCAGGCTTGCTGGCCCATACGGTGCAGGGGCAAGAGCATATTTGGCAGATAGGAAGGGTGTATTGTAAGGGTTTAAAAAGTATTTCTGTGCCACAGGGGGAAGCTTTAGAGAGAGCAGGGGAAAGAAAGAGAATAGTGAGCTGTTGCATTAAGTTATTAGTGCCTTTCTTGAGAGGACCTTGTATCACTGCTGTTCTCTTCCCATCACAAAAGCCTATGTTTGAGAAACTCAGAATATAAATCTACATTATTTTCCATCACAAGAGAATCTCTCTGCAGGTCAGTGGTAACACTCACCTGCAAGCACAATCTCAGAAGATTCCATGTGTCTAAACAACACCTCTAACCCCCAGACTCCTTGGAGTAAAGTAACAGGATTACAGCTCATACAAAGCAGGCTGTAAGAATGAAGTCTATTGCAGCCCTGCCTTGATACTTGACACCACTGCACATGCCTGGAGTCACAAATCAAGGCTTTACAGCAATCAGAGAATACCTATCCAAGCTCAGAGCAATCTCTACTAAGCAGGAAGACTTAACCTGAGCCAATAAGGGGGAAATGCATGCCTCTTAGGAAGATCTCTTCAGTAGCAAGTAATGAAATTCATTTGATGCAAATGTAAGCCCCTATTAAGAAATACAAACCAGACATTGCTTGTGCATTTCCAAACCAGCACAGCTATTTTTATTTTAATTTTGCATACATCCTACAGATTTTCAGAAGATGTTTTCAGCTGTCTGGATTTTGCTCGTGACTACACCCTTGACATCTTGTCTTTTTATGCATTGATTGGTTTGGTGTCATAAGAAGCAGTATGTGCATTCTGCCTCTCCAAGTATCCAATGTCTCTATTTTCCATATGGAACAAATTCCTATTTACCAGTTCAAGCAAATTATCAAGGGAGAAGGATGACCTTCATTTACTCACAATGCTTTCACATACTTTCTCTGCTTGCTCTAAGCCTAGAGCCAAGTTCTTTCTGGGTAAATATTTTTCCATCTAAGAAACCTTTTTTTTTTCCATTACAGGGTTATATAAGCTGTTAGCAAACCCTGTTTTAATCAGGAATTAAGCCCTGATGGAAATGAAGAAGTGCATGAAATGCTGGGAAAAGGAAGTCTCTTTCAAAGGAAAATATAATGAAAAAGAAAAAAAAAACAAAAGAAAAAAAAAAAGAAGGGTGAGAGTGGGGGTTGTCAATTGCTTAGCTTAAATTGGCTGAAGTGCTATGAGCATTTGCTGCCTCCTCTTCCACTAGATAAGGTTGCCAACAGACACCAGAGAACCAGACCATCAAATTGTTCCTTATAAATTTCACTTTCATAGCCTCTGGCCTTGAGGACGAGGTGGGAGTTAAGGTGGGCAGCAAAATCTTATCGGTTTCCCACACTGGTGGGCAGAGTGGGCAAAGACCTCCAGAGCCCCCATCACCTGCAGCCAGCATCCACCATCAGGTAGCCAGCAAGGAACAGTGCAATGCCCAGGGGTGGGAATGGGAGCCCACCCCGTGCTCCTTTGACAAGACCTGACACCATCCCCAGCCAAACCAACCCTCCATGGGCCCCCAGCCTGAGCTCTGCCAGCCGGGGCTCCCAGCAGCCAGGCTGCACACTGGTGTCCAGCCAAAGCCCTGCCCTGCCCCCAGGCAGTGCTCACCACCACCTTTCCTCTGGCTGACTCCTTGCTGGAGGTGAAGCTCTGTATTTGCTAGCATTCTTTACTTCCCAAGAAAACCAGAAGCAAAGCAATCCAGAAGTTTATATACTTTATATTGATAAAACATAACAATACAGGAAACAACCAAACAAAAGATCAGTACAAAAGATAACCAGAAATAGCATGCTATGTCTTCAGGACAGCAAATGCAAAAAATTAAGTTTAAATCATTACATTCTTATTCTTCAAATAAATGATCCGTTTCTTCCATTTCAGTCCAGTTTATCAAGCCAGCACATCACACACAGTAGCAGCTCCACCTCAAGAATTAACAATATAGTTACACAGATACGTGTATTAACACTTGCATTAGCCAAGGTACAGGTCTAGCCCGGATTATATTGGATTTATAATGTTACTTGCTCTTGGTTTCTTTGCCATTCCAACTGTTAAGCAGAATCCAAATATTTATGTGATTGCATGTTACTCCAGCTAAAGAGCTGTTAGAAACATCCAGCACAGAACACAGACAGGGCTTATTTATAATTCATACAACAAGTTTTTTACCCCTGGCTGGATCCCACATGTTGCCCATTTGCAAATGCAGACACTGGATATCAGTTTTGGAAATGGATGTGTAAAAATGAGCTAGACCTACACCAGGATAAGAATTCATAAAAGGCATTGATTTGCTTTAAGCTTTAAGACAATTAGGTCAAACCATCTACTCTCTGATAATACATGATCACCCAGCAGCACTGAATTTGTTTGACAGCGTGGAGAGAACCCGGGGCAAGATAGCATCTGAGATGTTCAAAACACAGGCTCACTCTGCACGACACAGCTGCTGCTTGCACAGCTCCTGCAGCCTGTGATTCACTCCAGCTGTGCAGAACTTTGTCTCCAGCCAAATTATCCTGGCCACCAAATACAACAGCTCTGTGCAGTCAGTGGCAGAGCCAACAGTGTGACACGAGAAAATGGCCTGCCATTGAGCTGCTCAGGCAGCTCTGGTTTCTGACACAGCTTTATGAAGCCTTAAACTGTCCTGTACATGGCAGGTTTGCTGAGTTTTTCCTGAAAAGCAAAGAGGAAGACATGCTGATTAAGCAGGAATCCTGCATCTGGAGTCCATGTAACACCTGGAGCAGGAGATCTCTAAACCTTTAGAAGGCCACATAGATAGGATGTCCAGCACATTGCCACGCTGTCATCCCTGTCATCCTTCCCAGCCTGCAGTGATGTGCCTGGAGACACCCAAACTCAGCCTCCACCTGCAGAGGAGCCCTAAGAAAGATGAGTTTACCACAGCATTGGTATTGAAGTCAGGGAATTACCCAATCTAGCAACAAGAACATCACCCACCTACCAAGATTAATCACTAGCTCACAAGCTACATGAAACCTTGATTTATTGGTAAATTGTGACAAGTGGGCTGGGTTCTTCATCTCCAAACAGGCTGTGCTGTTCAGGCAAACACCCCCAAGCATCAATTGTGATGTGAAGTGCTGGTGCAGAGCTGCTGAGCTCATTGATGGGAAGGAACTGGCTTCCTCAAGTGTGGTTTTAGTCTGAAGAAACTGCCTTGAAAAATTACCATCCCTCCTCGGGCTGTGTCTCTGCAGAGTGAGTCAGAGTGTAATAGATGTCTTGGGTGACCGAGATAAGTTTGCATGGCCAGACACAGGCAACATGCTGAGCACATTCTGCATCCTGAGCTCAGAGCTCAGCCACAGCTGTGGAGCAAGACCACCCACTCAGCCCTGGGACAGGCTCCTTCCTGATGATCCAGGTGGCACAGCTATGCTTCATGCAAGCAGCCTTTCATTTTTGACTGCTTTCTATTTAAAGCACCTCCTTCTGGTGCATCCTGATGCTTTTTCCCTTGGGACATTAATCACAAAAGCAGTCACAAACAGCACAGCATTAAAATGCAGGAGACCCATTTCTGCTTCTCACAACACTGGGAAATGAAGATCATTTGTCACCATGATTTCTTAGGAAGCTGGATGTTCAGTCCTCAATGAGAGATTGTAGCAGGTATGGAAACACCCTGAGTGTGCCACATCACATAACTGAGTTAACATGGCCTATAACGTTTCCTCTAGTCTGGTTTTGGTTCTCTCCAGACCCACATCCATGGTCAGTGGCCTGAAGCAACAGATTATGATCACCAAAAGGTATTTTGTTAAAAGCCACCTAGAAAAGGAAAATGCAGGTTCTCCAGTTAGCTCATCTTTTGACTTGGATGTCTGGCTCACTTTTCCCCAGAAGGAGAAGCGGTGGGATTCCCCAGCTGGCTTTTGCTGCTAAACACCACTTTTGTCTGCCACATCTTTTCCCTGAAGGCAGCCAAGCTAATAGAAGAAAAAGACTTGCAAAGCAGAAAAAAAAACCCTGTTTGCTGGAGACCTTGTTTGGCTGCATAGTGAAAATACCTGAAATACTTGTGAAAAAATGTATTCTTGCTTTAAAAGAAAAATCTGCAGATTATCCATCAAGGTTCAAGGAAAACTAGTCAATTACTTATTTCTTCATTAAGTTCATGTACATATTCCAAGGAAATCTACTTACCTATGCAGTGTTTTTAATGTAGCCAAGTTATGAAAAAGGAGAACACTACAGGTCTCAAGTCAGTTATCTTTCTTGTGACATAAACTATGACAATCAGGCTGCATCTCAAAAATGTCCTCTTTTATATTTAATTTAAATTTTTACTTAAAGTTACTTTCCTTTAGAATTTCTGAAAGGAAAAGAAATAGTTGAAAGAGGGACATGGAGATACCCTAAAAGCAGAGGGGAAAAAAGCACTGCTCTAATTTACCTTCAGAACAAGTCATTCTCCTAAACCAAGGTTCAAGCTAACCCTGAGTTAATACTGATCTAGCAAGAGCAGCACTCTGTGAAACCATTCACTCTCCATTTATATGTCAGGGTGAGGAAAATGAAATAGGAAAAAACACAAGCCTATGTATGAGGTCAGATCTCCTTAAGAAACCAAGAGCTGGGCTTTTCTTCCTTTTTTTTTTTTTGTCTTCCATCTTGCCTTTCTTTTGTTTGGTGCTGCTCTGGAGCACACACATTTAGGTTATCCACACTTGTGGCCCCCACTGGAGACTCACAAATCTAAATGCAAGCTTGAGTCAATTCACAGATGCAGAGGGAAGCCCAAGCCCACGCCTGAGGGCTTTGATCCATGAGGATTCATCAGCAGGTTCTGTGGCAGTGCCAGACACAGCTGCTGAGCATGCAGATCTCACAGCTGGAGAAACATCCCTGCTGGAGGGGCAGCGGGGGCTTTGGGGGTTTGCACGCAGAGCCACGCAGACAGGGGGAAGGAAGCCCTGTGAATCAGAACGGGCACTTTCCCCAGGGCTGCTCGGGACATTTACAAGGCTAATCCCAAGTGTAGTTGACTCAAGCATGGCCACTGGCAGAGCTGCAGGCACTCCACGCCCTCGTGCTCCACCTTCAGATGCCTTGGGCGACCATCCCAGCTCCTGGCCATCTCTTGTCCCACATCCCCCAGCTCCAGCCCAGCGCCTGTAAACGCCTCCACGTCTGGGACCCGGCCCCATCCCTCACCTTTAGGAGCCAGGAGCTGCCCACACAACCCCTTTGCCACCAGCCATGACCCATCTCTGCACTCTGCAAGTGGGATCTAATGGAAAGGTGACATAAAATTTGCCCTCATTTTGTACATGGCGGAAGTGTTGTTGGACCCACCAGTAAGCACATTGATGGATTTCTCTGAGCCATCCACAACCCTTCAGCAGGACTCAACCTTGCTGTCCTCAGCAGGGTGTTCCCAGAGCTGCCAAACTCCCAGGAGATAGCTCAGTGCTGTACAGACAAAAACAGACAGACAAAAACATGAGCTCAGGTCTAGTGGTTGACACAAAGAAAAGCTGGCAGAGGTGGGGTACCCTGTGCAAGGGGCCCAGTCTGGGCTGAGGGAGACAAGAGAATGGGGAGAATCCCACACCAGCACATCTACAGGGGACAGAATCACAGTGCTAGAACCAAGTATCTACATCTTCCACCACAAACTGATCTTCGTCAAGCACATTTCTGAGTGAGGAGGAAGTATTGGTATAAAGCATGCTGGTCAGGGAAAAAAAATCACCCTGAAAATTTGGGCAGACTAAGCAGAGTATATGAATCTTTTTCTCTGAAAACCCCATCAATGCCATTTGACAGTTTGCTCAGCCCTCCAGATTGTTGCTGACAATTTTGGGTTTTTCAGCAGAATTAGTCATGCTATAAATTGTTACACTTGAAATGAGAACCACAATCAGCAGTTTATCATACATCTAATTAAAACAAACCTCAGTATTTCACACTGTATATACGCTGTGGTGTTCATGTGCCAAACATCAAGATACAAAATACTTTGGAATTCATATTGACGTCAGTTTTCTGCTTCAATCAACATTTACCTTTTAGTTCAATACATTTTTGTGTTTGCCATAACAGAAGCTAGAATCAACATGCTTATGTCTGTAATTATTTAATTTAACTCTTTCAGTGTTTGAAATAAAGTTTGTAAGGAAAAGGCAAAGCTGAATACAAGTGTGCAGTGGCTTTGCCTGGCCTTTTGCTCAGTTAAAATCAGAAAAATACTATTGCAGGGCTGTTATCTGGAAGAATCACCTTGTTCTTTGCCAGCACTGGCACAAAATATACAACAACATTGCCAGTAATATTAAATACCAGTAATAGCCCACCTGAATAGCCGGGAGACAAACATTCAGTTATTAAAAGTGATGGCACAGAATTGCCTCATTAAGCCCAGTAGCTCACTGTTTACAATGGGCTAATGCCAAAAGAAGAACACAGTTTTACAGCCTTTATTGCTATTGTCTCAGTGCATTGAAGTATCTGTTTTCAGATAACCTACAAAAAAAACCCCAATTTTAATCAACCTGAGGTATTTGAACTCTGTGGCCATCATTTGATCCAGCCCTGCTAAGTAGAATGTATACTTATCTGTTTGGTTTATACAACAAGTAAACTTCTTATACTCTCTTGCCAGCATTACCAGTGCTGGCTGGGGAGCTGGTGGAGAAAACATCTGCCCAGGGATGCACGATCTGTGTTATGAGTGCCACAAAGGCTGGCAAACCATGACCATGGGTGCCAATGGTTCCCTCAGCACTGCCATCCCAGGGAATGATTTTGTGTCTCCAGATATCCGAGTTTAAAATGGGCTCAGGATAAGAGGAGTGTGTAGGAATGGCATAAAATGTGCAGGCACAAAGTCACACGTGCCCTGCCAAGAAGTACACACACATATTCACATGGGAGGCTTGTTGGCAGGCTCAGTCTCTCACATGTTTACGTATATATGCATGTATACATACATATATATGTGTGTGTATATTTTTTTTTTCTGGGCCACAAGGCTTTCTGCAAGTCTAGGATTGTCAAAACCCCTTTCACTGGCCTTACTCTAAATTGTTGACAAGAGCAACAGCTGTTCAGGGAAGTGAGGAAAAGACATGTTTGTACAGCAGGGAAGAAAAGGCATTGATGGAGAGAGGGGCTGGAGAACAGAGGAGTTTTCAGCACTCACAGGTAAAGCACACCACTATGGAGGTGCAGCACCCTCTGAATGGGGTAACCAGGAGTTTCTAGGCAGCTCTCAACAGCTGTTGGCCTGCCTGCCTCCATTCCACAAGTGGGAACATTATGCCCAGAAGTGGAACTTCTCTTGTGCAGCACCAGCTCCACACCTCCCTGCACTCATCCCCATCCCAATTACAGCTCCTCAAAGGAGAAGGGAGGAGGAAGGTCAGTGTGTTCCATTGCAGACTGAAAATAAAGATAAAAAAACATGCAAAATTGTCTATTAGTGCATGAAAGACAAACACTGTTTGCCTCACTCCCCAGTAACTCACTACCTTAATGGCAGAAGATAGACAATTAATAGTGTGGCTTCCGTGTTCAATCACGTTGGGGGCTATGGCTTAAACCCACTTTAAAGAAAGTAGGTCAATCATTTTATGAGGCGTGGGAATTGTTAAATTGGGCTACCCCTTCTGCTTTATACAATTGCATGAAGGCTGGTATTGTGGAGAGGCTTTAATGAAGGCCTTATATAGCTCTAGGTCAGGACATTTGCATTTGTGAAGATTACATTGAAGACACAAGAAATGAAACAGCATGAACAAACAGCAGTGTTTTCATCTTAAAAAAAAAAAAAAACACCTCACATTCCAGCCGTGGGAATATGGTACAAGGGACTGAGAAACAATAGTTTCTATTTCCAGCTCTGCTGTCAACTTTCAGGAGTCTGACCTTAAGCAAATCATTTTACTTTGGAACCTCATTTATCTGCCTCGGGTGTGTAGAGGCTCATTAGTACTCTTACTAATGAGCTTCATATAATCATATGCAAAGCACAGCATTTTAGTAGATTTTGGAAGAGTAGGATTTGTAAAGCCCTTTGAAATTCATGATGATGTAGATATGTAAAACTCTGCCTCTTGCTTGTTCTCTCTCACACAGACTCTCTCTAGGTGATAAAGACAAATTCCATTTAAAATTTTCAATTCTCAAGCACAAACAGTGTAAACTCAAAGTCCAGTTCTTGAAGTTTTATTACTTCTTTAGAATAACAGCACTAACACACTCAAAAGAAAAACAAACAGCAGCAGGGTACTGGAGCAGTTGATCCTGAGCAAGCAATAAAAACCTACACAAAGCTGAACTTTGGATTACATGCCATGTTGAGTTATTGAATTGGACAAGTTAATTTGTTCATTTCTTTGCCCTTATTTATACACTCGCTGTACACTTGCAGGTCTTCTCCTCCTCAGGTGTTGCTTTTATACTTCTTACCTCATTGTAGCCTCAGTAGTACAGAGGCAGTCACCTGCTCTGAGTGATTATATGATTGCAAACCTGTCTTTTATTAAACTAATTGATATAGATGGAAAAAACCTACTTGTCATGCCTACAACACAAAATCAAAGAATTACCCTATTCCAATAAGAGTGTCATTTTTCTGCAATTATAACAGTTGGTTTAATGAAATATTACAGGTTTACCTACAAATCTCATCCATCTTTTGTCCTTTTGTGACAAAATACCAAGATAAAAGCTCTAACTTAGTCTCCTCAGTGGAAATAAGAGGTGCACAGGTTCTGACTGGGACATTTGCTTCATGGCAGCTCACACTGGGCTGTGTTTCAGATTTGTGACCAAAGCAGAGTTGAGAGCACACTAATGGTTTAGTTACAGCTGAGCAGTGTTCATACAGCAGCAGGGGCTTTTCTGCTCCTCAGCCTGCCCTGACCAGGAGTATCAGAAGCTGGGAGGGGACGCAGCCAGGACATCCAACTCCAACTCACCAAAGGGATGTCCCACACCTTCTGCTGTGGTGCCTCCAACACGTGGGCACCAAGGAGAGCCAGTTCCACCTCCACTCTCACAGGTGGAGGTGCACCCTTGCTGCTCAGGGAGTTGTGCTCACATCTAAAATGGAATACTTTCCTGGGGAAGAAAAAAAAGAGATTTGCTGTAGGAGAAGTGGCCAGAGCAGCCCTGTATGAAACCTCAGGGCTCTGGTGAGCCAGTCACCTTGCAAGAATATCCCAGCTATTTGAGAGTGAGGAGCAGGGCTGGAAGTTAATTGCAATGGCAGGGAAATTGTCCTGGTTTGTTTGGTGCAAGCTTTATGCACACTAATTATTTGCCTGGCTGGAGGTTTTGGGTGTTAAAAGTAAAGGGAAATTATATTTTTGAGTGATAGATGAGGCAAAGATCCTCTTGGCAACTTAGGTTTCACTAGGGCAAGGAAGCAGCAGGAAGACCAAATTTTATAGATCAAATCAATTTTTTATCACTGATCAGTTTTCTACCATTTGTTTTTTCATTGAACCTAATTGCATTACTTTGCATTTATCCTTGGGTAAGGCAAAGTTTAAAAGTAGGTAAGATTTGATTTAAGAAAAATTAGGTCAGGCAAGGAGGTTGAAAGGCTTTAATTATAGCCTTGTCTTACCAACTGACTAGTTTTGTTCACCCTCTGCACTTGCTATAACCTCTCAGAAACACAAGGAAGGCCCTCCACACCCTTCTACAGCCAGTCAAAAAACCTCACCTCCCTTCACAACCCCACAAGGCTCTCAGGATTTCACCATATCAGATCTCAAACCACCACCCAGATCCATCAGGCTTCAGTGCTCCTTGATGGGCCAGACAACCTCCAGCACAGCCCCCTGACCATGCAGTCTGGAGAAGGTGACTGCAGCACAGCAGCCAGCTTCTCTTACCCATCACGTTCCTCCCTAGGCTGCTCTTCCATCCCCAAGCTGCAGGGTTTGTGTCTCTTAATGGGACCCCAAAATTGTCCACGGGATCAAACCTGTGAGCAGACATTGAAGGTTAAAAATAACCCCTTTAAAAGAAAGTGCATGGGAAGAGTCACCGAGACCATTCAACACCTGGCAAAGCCAAGGAGGTGGCAATCAGTGGGAGAGGGCATGAGGAAGGATGGGGCAAACCTCGTGTCTCAACCTTTATCCCTGGAGGAGTCAGAGCTGGGGTCCATTCCCACCACTTTCTGATGTCCTCCATCCTGCAAAAGCTGGCATCAGTGCTTGGAAACCTTGGATGGATCGGTGTCAAGCCCTCCTTGGTGGGGACAGGTCTTCCACTAGGGGCTGGGCACTCTGTTCAGAGAAACAACCTTCAGGAAAACAAGATTTTTTTTTCCCCAACCATGTGCTGGCACCTTGCCACCATGTCCCTCCCCTAAGAACACATTATTGAACCACCCCAACACCAGCACCCACAGGAAGCTGTGTATGACCCACACGGGCACAGCACTGGAGCAGCCAGCTGGACTGCTGCCAAGGAAGCAGACAAGCCCAAGCACCCAGAACCCAAGAGAGAGGGTGCTGCTGGCACCCAGCACCCAAGAGAGAGGGTGCTGCTGGCACCCAGCACCTCAGCAGCCTTTCCCAGAGACAGAGAGGGGACGTGGCAGAGCCTCTGCATCCCCCACTCTGCCTGGTACTGAGCTGCCCCTGCTGTCTGTGACTTCTCCTGGGAGAGGACTCCCTTACTACATCCATGCCACAAAGGTGACAGCTGACGTATAAAGAAATGTCAGGAAAGAATTTGAGGCCTCCCATCCCCCCAGGATGGCTGTGCCAGTGCCACTCCTAATGCTGTAAAATGGATGTGAAATGGAGAGGAGATCACTGCTCCCCTCTGCCCACTGCAGAAAAACATCTCTTTCTTTCCAGACAGGAATGAACCAGCATGGGGTAGTGCCATCAAAAATCCCCACACGGCTTGCAATTACCAGCACAGTTTTGTTGCCTACTTCTGGAGCCAGGATTGATGCTGGGGTGTTTCCCACCTCTCAGGCCCAGACAGCTAGCAGGCTCACCCACTCCCTCCTGAAGGGAGGGCTTGTTCCCTGCGGGGTGCATGAGCTGGCTCTGCGTGCATTTACATGCCTCCTGATAGCAGCCAGAGTCACTCTTCCAAAATCCCTGCGCTAGAGACACCGGGAGTCTGCTGTGATGATTAACACAAACTCAATTCCCATCGTGCAGACTTCTACCCCTGTGCCTGCCTCAGGAATCTGCACACAGCTCCGGGCTGGGCTGTGTGTGATGATGAGCTTTCCCTTGCAGAACTAACAGGGTGGTTTTGTGTTTTGTCCCTCCCCATCCACTCATGCACACATTTCCATGGACAGCTTTGCACGAGAGCACCTTGGGGTCTGAGAGCATCCTCCTGGAGCCAGCATCCCAGGCAAGCTCCTACATGGACACAGGAAGTGCTTTGCTGCTCCTCTGAGATCAGGAAAGGCAAGAGAAGATTTTAAGAACGAGTCTCTGCTTTCCCCACCAATGACGACCTCTTTCACTTGCACCGCTCTCTCTCCCCCTCCAAAACAAGGTTTGGCTCACCAGAAAGCCAAGAAAAGCAAGGAGGAAAACGTGGCAGAGGAGCAGAGCAGCAGGGAGTGCCAGGGCCCCGGCCTGGCAGGGCAGAAGAGAGCAAGCTGAGCCATGCCAGCAGGAGCCCCCAGGTTCCCATCACCTCCCACCCCCTCCGTCGGAGCAGGCGCGCCGCTGGCCCCGCCGTGCTGCCAGGGCCTCTCCCCCACGCCTGCCCCTCCTGCTCCTCACCCATCCCAGCTCACAGCATGCCAAGGCACACAGGCGCTGGGCTGCAGCCAAACACACGTTTTTTTGAACCAATTCATCATCTTCTGCTCAGCAGCTCAGTCTCCACTTCTGCAGCTGAATGATCAGTCTCACAGCCCATCCTCACCCCAACCACCACAAGGCACCTATGGAAAAGGGCACCCTACACTGATGCTCCGGGGTCGCTTTCAAGGCCATTGTGTATCATACAATCAAAATGACCAGGTATTTCCAAATCTGTTTAGTAGGGCCTTATTTTCTTGTTAGCATGTGTCTTGTGGAGAAAAAGCAAAAAGCAGTCTTTAACACAGCTGGAGAACAGTGAATGTGTTGTGAAACTGCTGCAGTTGTGACCTCTGCAAGAGCCAAGCAGGAATTCCTCACCCACTCCCACATGTGCTGCCAAGGTGCTATTGAGCTACGCACCAAAAGTGGCTGGTGGTGCTAGAAACAGGCTACAAGGAAGGCTACAAGAGCTGCAGGGTCTCTCTACATTGCTTTTTCCCTAAGGCACCCCCACTTGGCATGAAGTTTCCAGCTGGGCTGACCGACTTGGAAGCTGAACTTCTGTTTAGCAAGAGAATAGGCCTAACACAAACTTCCCCATGGCTTTATGATAAGGACATGACAGTCAGGAGCCACGCCTAAGGAAGCTCTTCCTGGGCTTGTTGCAGTCTGCAAGGTCTCTGCCAGCCTTGGCAGAAGATGATGTTTTTGGGCAGAGAGGGGCTGTGCCATCTCCTCCACAGCAGCATACTGGGATGCTCCTGGCAACAGCAACCTCCCATCTCCTGGGGTACAGCTGGGGTCCCACAGGGAGAGCTGGGCACCACACTCACCCTCAGGCACATTTCTTCACAGAGAGAGTAATTTTCACATGGAAATCTTGAGAGTCTGCTGAGATTTATTGTTGAGACATTGTGCAAGAGGCCCTGTGAGTTGTGGCAGGAGCTGGCAGCTGCCATGGCACTATGGAAGGGAAGTCAGAAAGCTGTGTCCCTCATCTGAGATATCACAGCATTTCTATACATTATGTTATGCACCTGATGTGTTTTGAAGGGACAAGCCACTGGCATACATCCTGGTGATCCAAGATGTTATCGCTTCGTTAAGAGAAAGACTGAAGATAGGCAGATATGGACATGCAGGGAATATCTTGCTAAAAAAAAGCAAGGGGGGATAAGGTACAACATTCTGTGGGAAACAGTCTCCCCACAGGAAGAAGTAGAGGTTTCTTTTAAGTGGGTTTATTTCTTTTCTCAACATTACAAGAATTTTGTATTAAAGGAATGGTGTTTCACCTGCAAAACCAGAGTTCATTTTATCTCCTCCCACTCCTCATTAATTAACCTCAAAGAACGTTTTTATACTAAAGAGATACAATATTAGTTAAACTAATGACTTACACAGACAGAATCATTCCCGTAATCTTGCCGAATGCTTGGAGCAAGCAGACAGGTCCTGAGAACTGACAGCGCTGGCTGGGGGGAATGAACAAAGGCTGCTTGGCAGAGGGCTCCCCAGTACCAGCAAAACACCCTGGCCTCACCAGCCTCTGTCAGCTGCATCGATGAGGCACATGGCCTAGGCCATGAAGACGTGGCACAGCAAAGAAAACACCACACAGACAGCAGCTGGAAATCTCTGTGCTCCAGTTTTGGAAAAGAAAGGGCAGCGCTGTGGAAATCGCTGGCCCCTGTGCTGAAAGGCTTTCAGTGTGGGTGAAGAGAGAGGCACAGGGGCTGCAGGACTGCTGGGAACAGCACATGAGGGAGAGAAGCAGACACTCAACATTTCAGCAATGGGTTAGGACCAGAGGAATTTGAAAAAGAGATTAAAGTGGGAGAATAGATTAATTCTAGGCTCATGAACAAGGTTTATCTGTTTTTAGGTTTGACCACTTTTCCTTCCTCTTCTAGTCGCCTAAGTTTCAATTTGCTTTTTCCACAGCCAGCACTTTAATAGTAGCCAACAAAAAAGGAAATGTGCTGGTGGTGCTACAAAGGAAAGCTGGTAGGATGTGCAGAAGTTAGGAGTCAGGAGAGAAGACGGATACAGTGGTGATGCTGGAAATGGATTCAGTTCTGGGAACAGCAACACAGAGCACACTGCAGAGTGGTGGTGGACACTGAATGCTGCAGCAAATTGGTAAGCCTAAGCTCCACAGAGGTGGAACACTCAAAGGCACCAGGAGAGGCAGGATCTGACTGCCTGAGCACACAAACAGGGCTCCAAGTAGGAGCCTGAGCAGAAAATGGTGGAAAGCCCAGGTTAGATGGGGCTTTGAGCAACTTTTTCTAGTGGAAGTTGTTCTTGCCTATGGCCCAGGGGCTGCAACGAGATAATCTTTAAAGTCCCTTCCAACCCAGAGCATTCCATAATTCTATGGTAAACAAGTACCAGAGCTAGATGTGGTGGACTGAATACAATAACATAGAGACTTCTGGGAGTTGCTCAAGAAAAGGGTCACAAAGAGTCATTGGAACTAGTCTGGAGGAAAAAAAAAGTTCTCAAAATGAAGTTTGTCAGCAAAGGAGAAAGTTGCAAAGTGCACCCCACCAAAGGAATAGGGACACCAGCAGAAAGAAGAAACCAAAACCACTCTTAAAGTGAGAAATAAGAGGGATAGGGGAAGCTGGACAGACAGATCAAAGAATGCATAAAAGCAAGCAGAGAAGAGAAATTAAAAAAAAATAAAATAAATTGACCAACACTCTCCAGTGCCTAGAAAAGGCAGGTAGGATGTAGGTTGTGAAAGAACAAGGCAAGAAGGACAGAGGGCTGCAGTAGGACCATGAATGCTAACAGGAAAGGACAGGAAGGATGGTCCATAGTATCAATGGAAGATACAAGTGGATGGGGAAGCAGGAGTAGGAAAAGATGAGAGAATGGCCAAGACAAGCCAGAAGCAAAGCTAATGTATTTAACAAAGGCACAGAAGAGTCTCTACTAGTATGGTAACCCTAATTAAGAGGATATGGCACCAAGATATGATGGCAGCAAATAATTAAAGGTTGTTAGGAGGAAGTAATTTAAGGCTAATAAGAGACAGTAATTTATCAGAAGCCAGCAAGAATAAAGAGTTCAGGAGCAGTAAATTCAACCATGGAGTAAAAATAAACAGGCAGAGCAAGAACCAGAGCCACCAGCATGATAACAAGGACAATGCCACAGCAGAGCATAAAGTCTGTACACAAATGGTGAGTGGCTGATAGAGTCCCAGATGGAGCTGTCAGGCCTCCTCCCTCTCCTTATTCAAATCTTCCCTGAACACCCAACTGCGCCAGGAGGCCTTTGGGAAGATATCAAGCCAGTGATCAGGGAAGATGCATGTTTTTGAAGTGGGGCCCCTGCTGCACTCGTCCCTGCACCCAACATCTCAAACAAGAGCTCTTGAGGCAGAGGTTGTCACAAGACCCACACCACATATAGGGAGGACAGGGTGGGAATGGACACAAGGCTGGAGGAGGGTGGCAGCCACCAGCAGATCCCTGAAGGATGAAGTGCCATTGTTGGGCTTGCAGAGGGAGGGGCAAGAGGCCTTCGTAGCTGCAGCCCCAGCTACGGCGTGACAATCGAGCTCCTTCCCGGGGAGCAAAGGACCATCCTCCCTTGGGAGCAGGGAAACAGGAGTCCAGGCATCAGCCTGGGAGCAGGAAGGCAGGAGGAGCAGGCTACCTTCCCACAGCTCTTGCTGCATCTTTACAGCACCTTCCTAGAAAGCACATGGAGCTTATTAGCCATGTTCCTGGTGCCCCTGCTCTGTCACGCTCAGACAAACAGGAGATGACTGCTACTGTTCCTGCAGCAAGGATACCCTTCACTCACTCATGCCCAGTGCCCAAAGCCAGCCAGACAGGAGTGCACGGCCATCCACTGCTCTCCACAGCCAAGCAAGTGCCAGCCCTGAGCCCAGACTGCCCCACAGGCAGCGAGTGGCAGCCAGGTTTGTGCAGCGCTCCCTCCCACCGCAGCCCAGCCTGCTCTGCCAGCCGGGGCACGGGGCACGGGGAGGGGGCCCCCCTGGAATCCAGAGATGCACCTCCAGACATGGATGCAGAGAGCGTGGGAAAGAGGCTAACGACATTCACGTTCATCAGAAGGCAGATAAAACCACTGCAATAATAAAATTTCATTATGACAGCGAAGGAAGAAGAAACAAAAATTCTTTGTTTACTGTGTCTATAATAAAGTACAAAGGTACCTGCCTTTGCACTACTGGTTACACAGACAGGTTTCAGCCCTGGGTGAGGACCAGAATTTGCTGGTGTGTTGTATGCTGGTTTGCAGGTGGCAGATCAACCCTTTGCAGTGTTAACTCAACACTCAGTGACACAAGGTACACCCAAAACACCTTTGCTGGGGTACTTCTCCTTATGGTAAAAGAGAGACAGATGGAAAGACACTATTTCACACAAATGTCAAGATTTACAGATTTATCAAGAAAGAGGGAGAATACTGGGGACCTCACCAAGAGCCAAGGAATGTGCTTCATGCTCATTAGGCATGGGAGAGTCTACACTGGCAGTCATTCTCAGGACGGAAAACCATTAGAAACCAAATTTTTATTCTTCATAGTCCTTTGGTTTTCACTAGTGCATTCAAATTGCAAATTCAAAAGAATAGCATGGGAAAAGTTTCTATTTTTAACAAAAGAAGGTAAAAACTTCTAAAGTAATGAATTACTTCTGGATAAAAAGATTCATCTTCTTGAAAGAGTTTTGCTGCCTTATGTACTCCCACACAATACATTTTACATACGTACATTTTGCATGCATATATACATACAATTCTCCTACAGAATACAAAAAATAAATTGATCCATATTATAAACTTACTCTACATATGCATGTATTTTATTCACAGACATGTGTGAGAAAGTTTGAGAAAATGAATAATCATACCAGCCTGAGACTAGAGCCAGGGGCTAGAACAGAAGTGGATAAAAACTGTGTAAAAATACTAATAAGAAAATAAGCAGTAAAGCATCCTGTCCTATCTGCTAATTTTTAATACTTTCTTTTTCACTCCCATGTTTATTTTTGTTAAGAGAGGTCCATCTATCCCAAGCACCAAAGCAGCTGACTCAGTGGTATAGTTACTTCCTGATCCATGTCCTGAGCTCAATCTCCACTCTCTCCACTCCTCTATCCCAACAGATTTGTTTCATATAGCTCCATCAAAGCATCCATGGTGATGTCTCAAGCGCCATTAAAATTTCAAACCACTAAGACAAATTCTTATTGCTCAGTTTGACTTATCTCCCCTCTAATTTTTTAAGAAATCCATTAATGACCAGCTTTTCAAAATGTCTTTATATGATTTTGCCTCACTTTAGAAAGGTTTCCTAGTTGTGCCTCAAGTGTTCACAAAACACAGTGAGTCTAGAGTCATGGGTCTAACTCAGAGTTCCCTGCCATGGTAGCATACTCAGTTTGATCTGGTGCATATTTTCCTAGTCTGGGTCTGCTTTTTCTCTTCCTGTTCCAGCAATCAGGGCTTAGAAATGTTAAAATTTTCAGGTGGAAAAGCAAGCACACAAAACACATGAACTCAACATGAATGACCAATAGATCAGTCATTACTCATTGTGTTATTTGACAAATTTAGAAAGAGCAGACATCTAGAAGGATAACTGCAAGCCTGCACAGCCCTTGGATGAAACTCCTCTTGTGGTTCTTTGAATCTCTTCAGACGTGCTTCTTTCCTTCTCCCTGCTTCGGGTTTCTTATCTAGCTGATGGGACTAGTGATTACTACTGCCTTTTGAAGCCAGCTGGAAATCTACTGATGAATAATGATAATAGCATGCTACTATCTTGATGGTTGTTCTCAAACTGCTCCTAAAACACTTTCCCTCAAAATGAACATGGGCTGTCACTGGTGACCCAGTTCTTCCTCCTACACCACACATCCAACTGCAGCACAGTGCAAGGGACACCGTGAGCATCTCTTGGGATTTTTCATCACTGTGACTTCAAACTTCCAATTCTTCTTATAGAAATGCCAAATTTATTGGCATCACTTACTGGGATGTTTACAGTGGAGTGAAAGTCCTTGTGGGCAAGGACCTGTGTTCTGCCTGTGGATAAACAACAAAATGTACATGCTCAGCTCTTTAGGGTTTATTGCCTAGCCATGAATAGCAGTGTTTAGGGAGTCCTTGTCCTTTTTCATGGCAAGCCTGGCTCAGAAGATTATGGGGCTGCCCTGGGCCTTGCTACAAAAGCCTCAAGATAGACTGAAGGCTGTCCTAAGGAGCCATGGACTGAAATGACCCAAGTTCTGTCTCTCCCCCAGGTTGAGCCAATGGAGAGTACTCAGCACTGCTGAAGAAATTTGTTATTTGGGGCCAACACACAGCATTTGATACCATGACCTACCCTAGAAAAAGATGGTACCCACTGTGCTACCAACACATCACCTGTGTGGCCCAGATCATCTGAACAGAACTACAAGCCTTAATCAAGCACATACAAAAGTATCTCTGCACTGCATCCACAAGACAGTTCACTCACACTCTTCAGCCTGCCTTGCAGCCCAGACACATCTACAGAAGCAATGTGCAACTTCTTTCAATTTCCTGCTCCCCCTTCTAAACCTAAAGCACCACCTTAGTCATCTTTGCTTCAGGCCTTCTGACCAGCAAAGGAGGAGGGAAAAATTTCACCAAAAACTAAGGGGAAAAACACGTGTGAAGTACAGGTTGGTTAGTACTTTCTCAATCACTTTCTCAAAACAGCTTAGATCACATTTTCAGAGCTAAGAGTAAAGATTATGATGTAAAAAAAAAAGATTTATTAAGACAGTCTCATTCACAAAAGCTGAAAACAGACAGAAAGAAAACAAAGCTCACCATATTTTACTCTTCTCCAGCAAGACTGAGATAGGTACCTGGAGAAGAAACCAACATCTAAATTCCATTATTACAAGAGAGACAACCTCAGGTGTAGGACTTCTGCACTAATGTGGTCCCCAATTAGGGCTGCCTTGAGATTTTTTTGCTATCAGGAAGCAGATCTAAAGAAATACTGCCAGAAACAGTCAGGAAATTTTGCTAGGAAAAGAGCTGACCATATAGGCTCTGTGTACACATGAGCATTTCCTCCCAAACCATCAGTATCTCAGGCCAAGAATATCACCAAACACTCAGGAAAAGTAATAGATAACAATAGAAAGATTTGAATACATTGAAATATCAGGTCAATTTTTGGCAGATATTTAATTGCTGGAACCTGTTTTTATCTTTACATGTTCACTGCACTTTAATGAGCCTCAGCTCTTCCCTTACACAAAAGAGCATATATATTTTGAAAAGAAAGGCAACCAGACAAGCACACTGTCAGGTAAGAACAAGAAGTTCATGTTGTATCCTCGCAGTCAGTGCTGCCACACCCAACCCCTCTAAGAACGTACTTCCTGTCTGTGCTTTTGTTTTCTGATAATATAAAATGAGCAATAAATCTGGGAAATGTACATTTTCCATCTCCAGAAGCAGAACACATTTCTTGTAAATCATGGATTGCCACGTTCCACAACTCCAGCCAGATGAGAAGCCCACAAAAATCAAAAAGCAACCCTTTACTGAGGTTTGGCTTATGTACACAAACAAATCAGAAACATCCTGGGAACAAAGCACCATGTGTCTTAATATTCCTACTCAGAACCAAGCCAGAGCCTCTTCTGTCTCTACTGCAGTGAAATAAATGGTGAGCCTATGTCCACATCAATAAAAGCTATTTGACAGTTCCAAGAATCATAAGTTATCAGGGAAACACTATTAGCCTGCTAAATATTTAGTGTCACTTGGCCTTTAGTAAAAAGGAATTGCTTCTAATAGCTAGTTAAATTGGGTCAGATATGCCAGATCTTCCCAAGATCATAGGAGAGAAAAATGAGTCAGAGCAGGGATGCTTTCTTGCAAAATTACCTACTGAACTCTCCAGACAATGGAATTATGCTCCAGGTAGATGAAGTTAGTTTCAAACACTAGAGCCTCCCCCTAGGAATTTTCAAACTTTGAGTGCCAGGAGTGCCCCTTCCAGAAGTGTACAAGTGCCACAGAAAGCAGCACACTGCCTGCTAAATGCCCCACCTTCATGCTCAAGCACTGGCTGAACACGTGCCAACCTTACAAGCCCAGGGTATTTAATCCCTATGTGAGATGACAGTCAGTGCCACTCACAAAGGAGTGCCAGGCAGTCAGATCAGGCTGATCTGAAGGCCCAGAATATCTTATCAGCAACTCTCCTGTGTAATCATCTCTTATAAAGAAAATTAAAATTAACTGGAAACAGTACTATCAGGTTCCTTGCATAAATAAAAAACGTATACCCAAGGCAGGGTCACTTGCAGTGAGAAGTGCAGATGACAACATCTTCAACAATTAGGTGTTCACATAAAGAGGTGCCATTTCATCTTTGCATATCCTAGTAAGAAATTCAGTTCTGTTTCCTGCTGCCTGCTGTGTGCATGGTACCTTCATCAATAGCTTCCAGCTCTCATGCTGGAAGGGAGTGAGCTCATCTCCACGTAGGGTCCCTGGCCTGTAGTGGCTCTGCAGGACTGTCCTCACTAACTCTGCTGCTCCACACCTCTGGGCCTCTTGCAATTCCCACTTTCACCCTCCCCACAAGCAGCAGTAAGGCAGGCTGGACAGCAGGTTCATAGTTACACAGAAGCCCTCTTGGTTTCCTTCCTTTCCTACAGATCCTAATGCTGTGTCCACTTTTATCTCAGCTATTACATCTCTCCAGCTCCATGCTCAGCTGGGACAGGCTGTGACAACAGCTTTTCCCCCAAAGTGTCACTGACAGCTCAGAACCACCTCATCACCACCTGTGAGGCAGCCAGCCCGACCCCGTGTGTACAGCCCTCTTTCCTAACAAAGTCTGCCACCTGTGCCTGAGCTGCCAGAACTGAGCACCAAGGCAGGGAAGTCACGGGGAGAACATAACATTGTCAGAACTGCTGTCATTCTTTCCAGTATGCAGGGACAGCTCAGGTTCCAACCTGGTGACTGTAACTCGATTTGGGGCACACCTACTAAGTTCACACACAACACAACTGCACAGTGCATGACCCAGAACACCAGCATCAATCAAGAGAAAGAATAGCCAGCAGGGTGGCAAGACTTCATCTTAGCAAATGGCTTTTCAGCCTCACACTATTACCATGCTAAATCAGTTTTACAAATAATAATGAAGTCAAGCTTGAGGTAGCACACACAGTAACCACCAGAACTGAATGAGCATGTTTATTCAAACACAAGTTACACATAACCCTTCAAGAAATACATTGCAACTAAGCCTTTGCATATCAGATTTTTTTCATTTAGCTTGTCTACAAGACATACTTTGCCAAAACAGCATAATCAGACTAATTAAGTGGTTACAACAGAAAACTGCATGTGATGAAAAAAACAGTTTGAGAACAAAGACCATACAGAGAACATATTACTGGATTACAGCCCAGCATGGAGCATTCAGAAAATGACAGGAGAAAGTTTTATCCAACAGAACACAAGTAGACAGCATCATTAATACACATTATCCATTAATAATTATTTAAAAATAGAAAAACTGTTAACTTCAAATATTACTTTGCTAGCCACTATACCTATAAGGTAAAACCATAAATGGACTAACTCTGCTTAGGAGGTGGAAAACATTAAGTCTCTAGAATTAACTAGAGGTCAATTCAGCAAGCTACTTATGCATGTGCTTAAGCCCCACCAACACTAGTAAGGCTTACACATGTTGAAGTATTGTAATTAACATTGAGAGATTTCAGCATGCATCAACAGTGTAGTGCAGGCCAAACACTTGCACTGAATCAGGATCATATCCTTTAAAGTACAAGTTACATACATACTGTAAAAATCATGATCCTCCTCTCTCAATCTACTGTTCTATCACAAGAAAAAACCCTACTGGGTACGAGAAAAACTGAACAGTCCCCTGAAGAAGCAGTTTTTCATGTTTTATTACACAGCTCTGAATGCATGCAATTATCAGTGCCAGGGACAATCTATCTTAACTCTACTTTCCAACCTCAGTCTTTCAGAACAACAGAATTTACCTGATTTGCACCAGTATAGTATTATAACTCTGTATGCAATTTGCAAGGTCAAGATCAAGAAACTTGTTTCATCAGATCCTTCCCCAAGTGATCAATAGATTCTTAGAACTATACAGCTGTACAATAATGTCAGTAACTATATACAATCCTGCACAAGATACTAGAACAAAGCCACAAAGTAACATAAATAAATGTTCAACTTCAAAAATATTTAATTTCTCTTGTATTTAAGTGTTACTAAAAACACAACAATCTCTGCAATTTTGACCTGTATCAGCCCTCTCTAAAATTAAAAAAAAAAAAATAAATTTCCATAGAATTACCCTTGTCTAGAAGATACCTGTATGGCTATTTAAATAAAATCAATCTCACCATAGCTGTGAAATACAGAAAATACAGGTAGCCAGGAAAATGTTCCACATACTTGGGAATGTAGCATTCCCTTTTGGTTGGAGGAATTTGATTGCTGGGCTTGGGGCTTTTTCACTCTTACGTAACTCACTATATAATAGTGAACAAGATATTTTGTTTCATAGAAACAACTAACATTTGCCCACACCAGGCAAATGCTCTATGTACAGATAGATTAGGACTGCCTGACTGACAGTGAGTGTAAGTTGCTGAACTCCAAGAAACATGGAGCCTAAAACGGCGACACTCTCTGCTGAATCGCCTTCCCTTTGAGGATGCGTCTTATCTGGAGAAGAGAAAAAGACAAAAACATGAGTATTCATTGTCCTGAAGTGAGCCACAATTTGAAAAAACCCCACCCTATATCCTGTTTTGCATTCATTTATCGCAGCCTAGGTCCTTAGTTCAGTTACACTAGAAATTATCTCACTTTGCAGCACTTGAACCAATGAAAGGCAACAGTCAGCAACTCAGCTGTGCTTAAGTTACTTTGGTCAAGTGTCAGTTTTTTCACCAAGCAGGAAAAGGGGATTTTCTTCATCTGTTACTCAGGCCTAAGAACTGTTGTTACTAATTCTGACAAGAGTTAGTAATGAAAAGCATGAACTCAGGCCATACTGACATGAGCAGCAGAAGGAATATTGCCTCCAGTATGTTGTAGTGTTACAGAAACTGAGCTTATCCTGACACATAAAAGCTTTTGAGATGGAAAAAATAACGTGAAACCTAAAATTTCAGGTCTGTATACTCCGCCTGATCCTGGGGCTGAAGCTAAAGATCTAAAGAATAAGCTGGTACTTGCTAAATCTTTTCCTTGAAAGCTGCGGCTCCAAACCCCGAAGAAAGTTCCGGAGCGGAAGGCAGCTGCTGCGCGGACGAGGAGGGATGTGGCAGGAGGGGGCCGTCGGAGCTCACCTGCTCCCCGAGGAGGCCATCGGGAACCAGGTGAACGGGCTGCTCGTTCTCCAGGTTCCTGGCGCTGGGATCGGCTCCCCGGCGCATCAGCAGGCGCACGGCGTCCAGCTGGCTCAGGCGGCAGGGCAGGCCGGCAGCCACGTGCAGGGCCGTGTTCCCGTTGTACGCCTGCGGAGCAAGAGCGGCTCGTGAGGGCGCGGGGGAGCGCCGGCCCCTCCCTCCCTGCACTACGGAAAACCGCCAGAAAATCAGCGCACCTTCGCGTTGACGAAAGACAGGTGGCTGGGCAGCTCCAAGAAGAGACGAATGAGCTCCAGGTTTGCTTCTTCCGCTGCCAAGTGTAAAGCAGAGCGACCGCTTTTGCGATCCTATCAGAAAAAGAAAGTGCTTATAGTCTTCCCTGCAGGTGCTTCACCTATCCAGGGGGAACATGTATAATAAAAATAAAAAGCAAAGTAACTGCAGAGTGTTGAGGAAACATACTTGCACTACAATTCATCAAAAGTGAATCTGAATGCATGTATTTTAGTATCAACATCTAATGAACAATGGAACCTGATCTCATCTGCAGGTAAGCTTACATAATGTAATATTTGATAATTTGGCTAAGTAATGGTCTGGCACGGCACAGACCTGAACTGCACAGGTAAGCAGTTTTTAATCAAAATTAGCAGTTCAAGAAAAAGGTGTCATCAGCAGCACCCTACTACTATGGGGACCTCAGAGTGCTCCAAACATACTCCTACTTTTACAACACTACTCACTGCAGCCAGCGTAGCATCATTCTTATTCTAGAGATTAGACTGTCACCTCCCTCTTTCCCCAGGGTTCGTTTGCATTGATAATACCTTGCTCTGAATAAATGCAGCATTCTCATCCCATCTGGGTAAATTAAGCTGTATGGTAGCTTTCAAATTAGTCTACTTCCCTTGTAATAAATGCAGCGTGGGAGAAAGGGACATAGTCTGCTTCCACATTCTCTCTGGATCTGGCACTTCAGACTACGGCATTTTACTCACTTTCGCTTCAACAGAGGCTCCCATTTGTATCAGGATCTTGATGGTTTCTACCAGGCTCTTGTTCCTCAGCAGAAGCTCCTGCACCTCGGGGGAGTGAGGTGGCTGGCAGTTCTGCAGCTCATGCAGCACAGCGTTGTGGGCCAGCACCGCACAGTGCAACGCTGTCAAACCTGCACAGCAAAAGAAAACCATAAAATCATCATGAATGAACAAATGCAGCACAGAAGGATTGACTGGCTGCTTGTTTCAGAGGTTGGATAAAGGAGGCCCTAACCCCACTAAGCCCAGGGATGGTTCCATATTTGTAGGTGACAGTGACTGGTCTCAAGCAGTCTGAGATCTGGACTGTCCATCAGTGAACAGTAGCAGCCTACTGTGAGCCCTCAGTCAGCAGATGGTGAAAGAATCAATTTCTAATATTTTTGTACCAACTATGCATTAGAAAGAGCTGTTTTATGGAAAAGGGGTCCAAATAGAACAGCTTTCTGCTGCCAGATTCTGGCTGCTGTATCCACTTGACACAAGGCTGGCACTCCAACATTTTAAACAATGGCCAGTTACCACCTATGCTCTCCATGCCAAACACAGCAATCACATCTAAGAGGAAAGAGCTCCTGACAGACACAGATCAACCACATTCTCATCTGACAGATATTTGCACCTGTAAATTTCCATCTGAAAAAGAAACATTGCATTTTACTGCATTCCCATCAGTAGCTATAAAACACTGTAATATCCAGTAAACTCTAAATTATAAACTCTTAACTACTCACCATCATAGTTTGTTGCCTCAAGGTCCACATACTGATTGCTTCCCATAGCTCCCTTTTGGATTGCCTACAAAAGTGCAAACAGGTACACATTTACGTCTTATCCAAACCACATACTGCTTCAAATTTGTTTATTGTCTTAATACAATAGCTGTAATAAAGTTGCAATAAACAGCAGCATCCCTGGAAGTGTTCAAGGCCAGGCGGAATGGTCTGAGCAATCTGGTCTAGTGAAAGGTGTCACTGAGCACAGCAAGGGTGTTGAAACTAGAAAGTTTCTGAAGTCCTTTCCAACCCAAACCCTTCAGTGATCCTATGATTAAGAGGAGACTTACTGTTTTGGTTTGGTAATCTACAGGATTCCTCCAAAATTACTCAAAAATGTTGATGAGAACCTTAATGAGAAACTCAGTCCCATTTTAAAAACCAGTCTGTGTACACAGACTCGCAAGGCTACCCAGAGAGAAAGATAAAGGAAGGAGTGGTGTTCCCAGAGTTTCCCAACACAGCTAACACCAAGGGTAGGAGTCAACGGCCAGGGCAGAGCTGTGCCTGCCTGGCTCTTACCTGGAGGACCTGGGCATGCCCCTTCTCAGCACAGACATGCAGCGGCGTCCTACCCCAGCAGTCTGTGGTGTTCACTTGAGCCCCCAAGCTAACCAGGTCCTGCACAATGAGATGCTGATTGGCAGCCACAGCAACCTGGAAAGCACTCTGCAAACATCAAGAAGAAAATTTAAGCTATTAGTCATCTGATCTCTAACAGGAAAGAGCAACTAAAACAAATAAAATACCCTAGCTACCTGGTATTATTTAAGCAGTGATTATGAATACTAGGAAGCCAGGACAAATGAAGCAGAGCACATAGTTTTACCAGCTCAAGGTGATCCCAAGAAGTATTAATAGCTCAAGGTTAATATTAGTATGCAGGCTAAATCTTGGGGTTAATATTAAATAAGCATTTTACCACATCTTTCCCAGGGTTCAGACATGCAGAAGCACTCAGGTGCAGAAAGCAGGTGCAAAGACTTTTTTTCAGAACCTCACCTGGCCATTGTGCTCTTTAATATCCAGCATGTGCAGGGCAGCCATCTTCCTCGCAAGAACATAGGAGAGTGCTCGACGGCCCTGGGCCACAGCGATGTGGAGGAAGCTGCAGGAAAGAGGGGCAACAGAGTTACACCACCAGGCACAAACCAGGGCTCACGGCAGCAGAGAACCAAATGTCTGCAAGGGGTTTTACACTGCCAGCTTCACACCTCCTCTTTGTAACTAAGATGGAAACGTGTGTATTTTCTTACCAGTGCAATCTAAAGCATCTAAATTACAACGCTTTTTCCCCATTTAGCCAACTCTAACAATAAGCACCTGAAATTAGAAAATACATCTACTCGAGTGTCCTGGAGCTCTGCATGGCAGCCATCAGCAACATCAGCTTTCCCCTGATCAGCCAAACCACTGCACTTGTGACAAACTCGGCTATTGAACTGCTTCAGTGTGACCCACGGTCTGCCAACACCCAAACAGAAACATTCCCCAACCTCCCACAGAAGAAACGCCAAGATAAGCGGCACTCACGTGTCTCCATCGGCGTCTTTGGCGAGGAACTGCTCTTGAGAGATGTTAGCCAGTTTGCTCTCCTCCTGCTCCACTTGCCATTGAAAGAATGACTTGCCCAGCTGCGTCGTGCTTCTGGCAACGTTTTGGTCGGGCAGCGAGACATTCAGAGCAGCCAGAGAGACGCTGCGCTCCAGACTTCCACAGAGGTTGCTGGAGACCAAGCTGAAGTTGGGGGCGTGAGGGGCAACCTCAGCCTGCGGGTGGGCACTGCCCAGCGGCTGCAGGGCACCGGAGATGCTGTCCGAGCCCTCCGAGTCGTTCAGGAGGGAGGAGAAGCTCTGCGACGGGCAGTAGGGCAGCTCATGGCTCTCAAAGGTGCTCTGCTGGTAGGCAGGAGACTGGTCACTGCCAACAAACGGCCTGTAGTCCAGGGAGGCATCCGGAGGATAACTCTGAGACAGGTCTGGGTTCTGGGACGCAGGGAACTGGTAGTGCTGCGGCGGATCGAGCAGATGCTGGCTGGCGGGCTCCTGGAACGCTTGGTACCTCTGGGACGGGGAGAAAGGCTGAGTTCCCGGGCCCTCCTGGTACTGCTCAGCAGGCGAGCCGTGGCTGGGGGCCGAGTGCAGCCAGCTCACCTGCACCGTGTTCAGGGAAATGGGGCTCGACTCGTTCTTGATGTTTATAATGTTCTGAAGCAGATCAGAACCGCTGTCGTGCTTTGGGTCGGCTTTATGTGTCTCCTCCATACTATCCATAGAGGTTGGTGTCTGGGGTGGGGTCTGACAGAGGAGGGGAAAAAAAACAAAGGCAAATCAAAACAAGCCCGAGAAAATTAGAGGAATAGCTGTATCTGGTGGTTTCTGATCATAAAAAGCAAACTGAAAAATAAAGACACAGAAAAAATCACTACAGACTTACCAGGAGATGTGGGTGAACATTCGCTTGGCGTTTGAAAGAAGATCCATCAGAAAGGAGTTCAGGAGCCTTTCTTTTGCCACTGTGGCCCAGTATGCTCTTCAGTTCTGATGAAATGAAAATAAATTCAGAATCCGTTTGGAGGTTACTCTTACAATTGATTTAAAATGTTACTGCAGGGTATGTATTAAAAAATGGTCTACCTGTGTATGGTTCGTAGTTCACCAATCCTCCTTGTGCCTGTTAAGAAAAATCCAAATTTTTCTGTTATTACAATGTTATTTCTGGGGGAAAACAAATAAACACAAAAAACAACCTACCCCAAAAAAAACCCCAATAACAACAAAGCAGCCATGACTTCCTTCTATAAACACATAATATACCTTAGAATAATTCTAGTACGTGGTTGTCTAACCCTAACTTAATTGCTTTTAATTAAGGTTAGAAAATGGAAATACTTTAATGGAACTTAAATAAAACCCACCATTTTTCTTTAGGCTTTTCAAGCCATTTGTTATAAAACCACAAAACTCCAGAAAATCTACAGAAAGACATTAATCTTTCCAGAGACCAGAGTATTTTTTTGAAACATAAATAACCCAGCCAATTTTACACTTCCTTAGTGCCATGAACTTCCCTATGCAAAAATCTTCCCCTGAAAACACTTATCTAGGAAGCTTTCAAACACACTCAGATAAAATAATCTAATCAAATCAAAAACACCCTTTAATCTTCTCAGAATTTCCTGTAATTTCTGTCTTTTCAGATTGAAGGGGCCTACCCTTTACACTGTGTGCTTTGCACAGAGAGCTGCAATACCATGACAAACAAATCTGAGAAAAGTCCCTAACCCTGCCAATGAATGATCTCATTCCAGCCAACACAGAATTTCTGTGGTTTCACAACACAAATGTATCTTTATCCAGACTCCCTTTAGAAAATAAAGCTTAGCAAGAACATTTTTAAGTCTCCTTGTCTCATGGCAAACCTTCTTTCCGATTTCTTCCCAGCTGTATTTTTCCATTGAGAAGGAGAAACATTGATTCCATCTACAGCAGATAAAGCAGAAGCTCATTTCTAGCACTACCACATAGAGCTGTCCTGCCAGCTTCAGTAACCATTAAAATGAAACCTGTCAGAGCAGAAAGCTGCCGGTTACCTTGCTCTCCTCGGCGGCAGGAGCCGAGGACATCTGCTTGCTGCTCCTGAAGTGCAGCAGGAGCTCCTTCACGGAGTTCTTCACACGCACCCCCTGGAAAGGTCCTCTGTGCTGCTTTCCGCCCCCCATGTGTTGTTCAACTGCGGAGACACGAAAACAGAGTCCCAACTAAAGCCACCCATTTTACGTTTAACAAATAAAGAAAAAAAAACCCGAGAAACTCCCGTGGAAAGGCACCCAAGACTGCTTCAGCAGAGAGGAGCCAGGGAGCTGCCCCGCGTCCCCCTTCGCCACCCACGGGCGTGCGGCTCCTCCGCTGGCGCGGGGAGCGCCCTGCCGCTGCCGCTCCACGATGGGCACGGCCGGGCACGAAGCGCTTTGCACCGCTCCGGCCGCTCCCAGCGCGGGGGGCTCCGAGGGCACGGAGCGGGACCCGCGGGGGCTCGGAGCGGGGACGGAGCGGGACCC
>QUSF01000054.1:2094139-2112976 GCA_003676055.1 Chloebia gouldiae
TTGTTTTGCACCATAGATTGAATCTACGCAGCCAGAGTGAAATTTGCAAGTAGAACCCATGAAACAAAATCAGATGCCAAGTAGTGCCAGAAATACCCTGATAAAGGTAAAAATCCACTCACTCCCTGAGCAGAAACTCACCCCCAAGCACACCTTCTCCCTCGTTTAACAAAGCGCTTTACACAAGTGAGGATTTATGAAATCAGGCCGTGTGTTTTAAACAAGCAAGGAGATGGTTCCCTGTTCTTCAAGCCCTAGACCTCAGTTATGGTACCTTAGGCAGAGGCTTTTGAGTATCTCCTCATGGAAAAACACCCGGTGCTCAGAGATCCTGGAGCCCACAAATGCTCTTTGCACATTTGGTGGCTGTGAGGAGGACCCACAACTCAGCTTTCCAAAGTGGAGCCAACCAAGTGTTCTCATCCCGGCCAGGGAGCCCAAAAAGCCACTCATTTCTATCTCACAGCTACTGCAAAATGCATCTTGTCTTTCAACAAGCAGACGGTAATGCAAGTCTGAGAAGCTGATAATCCAGAAAATTATATTTGTCATCACAGTTGCCTGCCATTCCCTTTAAAATGTTGAGAGTAAAAGAGATTTCAAACCAAAAGCGGCTTTGTCTCATTGCAGTTCTTCAGTGTTGTAGAAGTCCCTAAACCACATGCAGGCTGGGACAGGTCTTTATCTTTGCTATTCAATAACAATTTTGGAATGGATTTAATTGGAGATTAGTCTCTACATATGAATGAAAACTGTTCTATAAAACAATTTAATGAGTTTGTGTTTGGTTTTTTTCCCTAAAGAGGGCATGCAATTTCTTTTTCTCTTCTATTCCAAAGTCTCTACTCTCCTGAAGGAGTAGATTGCTGACCTGCTCTCCTTTTACCCAGCAAAATCCATTTCAGACAACACTCTGATACCTCAGCTCGTACTTGTTTCATCAGTGACACCTTATTTCTCAGGTCTCCTGGCATAAATCTACTCCCAGTCAAAGCAGATTAAGGCAAGTCTAATTCCACCAAGCTCCATAACAAAAGGCTCTTTCAAAAATATACACACACCCATTGGTTGCACAAGATGTGCTGTCTCACAGCAGCCCTGTGTTCTCAAAGTGCTTCTATGAGAGTTACTGGTAAATCATTGCTACATCCACAAACTAATTATTAATGCTGCAGACCTTGAGCATTAATGAGTTTTGGGTTTTGGCCCAAACACTTCGTAACATCTGTGGTGACCAAAACCCTGTGAGGCACCTGCAACCGAAGTAAGTTCCTCTGGGGCAGGGTGGTGACCAAAGAAAAAAAGCACTTGTCACCTCTTCTCGTGGGGAAGGCATCCAGCTGGTTTCAGCCTTCTTCGGCTGAGCTGTAACTCAGTGTAACCCACCAGCCTCGGAGCTGGAGAAAGCTGCGAGGTGAGCACAAGGCAGCCACCCCAGCTCCTCCATGTGCTGCCTGCCCCTGTTTTTATTGCACCGCCTCCCGACTGGGATGTGTCAGTAATGCCAGCTAGCGGCCATTAGCAGCAGCTAATGGTCCTGAAACCACCTCTCTATACACCTGCAAAAAGTGAGATAGGCTTGTCTTGGTATCTCAGATAACAAGAAAAAGGAAACAGAATGCACTTGTTTCTGAAAACTCCGTTTTTTCCCTCTCTTCTGAGCACAGCCCAGTGTTATAACATTAAAAGCAATCGGTCTTGGTTTAGGTTAATCCAATATACTTGATTAATGAAATAACTTTTGAGAGTGTGACTTGTGCACACCAACAAAAGTTATTTCATTAATCAAGTATATTGATTAATGAAATAACTTTTGAGCTACCTCATGGGATCCAGAAAAAACTTCTGTTAAGAACAAAACAAAAATCCAGTTGTCTTGAATCTGGGTAGGGGGTTTCATTACAGAAAGCAAAGAGGCTGAATCCCAACAACTTAGCCTTTACCACCTGCTAAAGATCTAGGCTAACCAAGGTCACGTTTATCCCCTTTGCCATCCTGATCAGAACAGAGAAAAGATGCTGTGTGCCTGCACTGCTTGGTCCCTGGGGCACACACTGGGTGAACGCTATAGGGAATGTAATCTTTAAATAAATAAATGCATGAACAAAGCAAGCCCGGTAAGTGGAGCCTTGTCTTCCCTGTAGAGCAGCACGTAGTCTGTGCCAGGCACGCTGTATAGGCTCCCTGTGTGAGTGAGGAACATGCCAGCTCCCAGAGCAGCCCGTGCCTCGGCAGGCAAGGGGGCAGAACCAATCTCTGCCTGACTCTGTCCCGTAAGCAGCAGCACGGAATGAGGGACAGCCTCTAGGGCAAGTGTCAGAGCACAAACTGCTAGTCACAAGAACTTGGTTTTGCAACATGTTTCTGGAGCAGCATGACCTTTGTGGTGTTTCTTAAACTGGACATAAAAATGGTAGTTTACAATCCAGTTGCTTAATGCAAGTGAATATTTGCTGTGTTGATGTCAAAGGTGCCTTATTCTCCCCTGGGTGTAACTGAGGCTCCTGCTGCACACTGAGAGCTCAAGTGTGCAAATGCCACCGCCACACCTCTGCGCCCCAGCAGCGTTCCCAACAGCACACCCCTCACTGCAGCACAACACTCACTTTGCTTCTAGACTGGCGGGGAGAAAAACAGAGGTAAAATCCCAGGAGCTATTCCACTCCTAGAGAGCATTCGGGGTCTGGACCTGCGTTTGCTTTAAGGGTTCTGGAGAGCACTTGTCAGCAGGTTGGAAGTGGCCCATGACACAGTTTTACTCTAAAAGCTGGTACAGGGTTAGTGTTTCTTCCCTCTTTGCTATACTTGTATTGCTACATTTTTCCTAGACTTTGGTCTCCAAGGCTGACATTCTGGGATTAACCTGAACATCAAAAGGGGGCATGTATAATCCTTCATATTAAAGAAAAACTTAGACTTCTTATTAAACATATTTCTTTTGGGCCTTACTTCTTTGATCCAGAGTATACCCTCAATTCTGCATTTTTTCTCTCAAGCCATCTGATATTTAAAAAAAGAAAAAAGAAAAAGTAAATAAAAAAAAGTGGGTTGTTCCTAAGTAGATCCTTCAACACTGTGTATATAAAACAGCTGAAATCAGTACAGAAGAAAAGAAACCCTAAACCCAGCAAGTGTTGCAAAGCTGGCAGAGAGGACCTGAGTTCTGTGAAAGCAGTTTCCTTGTATATATACCTCATGTCTGGGGACATTCCTCCCATCATACTCACTACCCTGGTTAGTCATGTTTTCTCAGCAGCTTACCAACCTCATTAGTTCATTAGTGCCTTGCAGCAGGGAAGAAATGCACACACCACTGATGTCACAGTGCAAACAAGGAGCAGGAGGCTGTTTCCCCATAGCAAAGGGCAACGTCATATGTTGCCTATCCTAAAGGACACTCTGTGTACCTGGATGAGGTAGAGAGTGCACGTTCTTGCCTCCAAGTGCGTGGCTTGTTGTGGTATTCCAGTTCAGAAAGGGAGTTGGCACAGTTTCTCTGTGCTGTTAGGAGGTTTCTCAGTCTAGGTTTGGAGGGGTCAGCATCCGTTTTCCTTGTTGCTCATGCTTGAAGATTTTTTTTCTTCCTAACCCAGATGATCAACCTGGCCAAAACCTGACATTCATAACTCACACTAATTTCATGTTCTGCTGTCAGATGCAAGAGTGTGTGCTGCAAGCACAGGAGATGAGTTGGGCTCTGGTGTACTTTGATTTCAATGTTCCTACCTTCCACTTCAACCACCTGTAAAACAAGACCACTTTCAAACTGGGACTGCAGAGCTGTCCTGCTGCACATTGCCACACAATATTTCAGCACAGGAATGGGAGGAAAAGCTCTCAATATGAGATCTGAACCTAGAAAAACATGATTTTTTTGGACTGTTTTCCACCCAGACAGTTGCATTCCTAGACTCAGTTTGTATATAGTAGCAGGTAACCTATCTAAGATTAAAGTTGCCATACATGCAGGTTTCTAAAACATGCATTTTTCCACTCAAAAACATTGTCTAGGCAGATTTTGAAAATGTGTGCTCTTCTTGGCCATGGCAAACCAGTCACATCTACCAGACAGCAGGTCTAACAGCTGACCAGTCCAGAAACCCCAGGCACAAAGTCAGTATTATACAGCCCACCTGTGCAGCACTGGCGTGGCAGGATCAGCACCTGCAGGAAGGCTCAGCACTGATTTGCACAATCCTACACATCCTGTGTGCATAGCATCAGCTCAAGGGTGCAGATTAACGAGCAGGAAAGTCCAGGCAGAAGCAAGACAATCAGTAAAAAGCACCTGTAGCATGTTGACACTGTAGAGTTCATTGAAGGGAATGCCCTCATCTAATGTCCTGAGCTTATTTCCAGCTGATAGAGGTTAAATGCCTTCAGTTCAGATATCCATTCACTAGAGGAGTCCCAGCTTTCAAAATACACGTCCATCTGACCATTGGGAAAGTCCTGAAACTCAGCTACAGAGCTGTCCTCAGTTAGTCAGACAAAAACTCAATAAACAGGAAATTTTCTCATTTAAAAAAGCACCTAAATCAAGACAGACAAATAAAACTTTGTTATAGAAGGGAAAATGTTAAGTCACTTCCAAACAGCAATACAAAAATTTTCCTGGTGCTTAGGATGAACTGCATCTACTAAGGCAGGTTTTATTTCCAGTTAAATATGTGCTGGAACAGGCTGGGACAATACTTCTCCACCTATGGGTCAGAATTTGCTGTCACAAGTCTCAATCACAGATGACTGTGTAAAAGATCCAAATATCACAGAAAGGATCCAAATACTCTGTTATTTCTATTGACTTAACAGCCACCTGCTACAGGTTTAGGAAGAAATCCATGACAGTAATGTCGACTTCACAGTAATATGCAAATCGTGCACGAGTTAGCATAAAACATCAAGAAAGTTGGAAATAAACTCTTTGATTTGGTGGGGCACTGTGCAGAGCTCTGTTCCCAGGCACTGGCTCCCTCCTCCAGTTCCCAGCTGGGAAAAGGCACCTTCCAAAGCCAGACACATCCTGTCTGACAGGACGCTGCTCTCCGCAGAAGCCAGCCCGTGGATGTTTAAGTTTCCTTTTAATTTCCTGCCAATTTCTTAAGAAGAAAGCAAAAGTAAAGGCAGCTCTTGTTTCTGCCTTGCACGTTTTGTCTCAGGAGTCTGTGACTGGGAACACATAAAGTCACACCGGGGTTTCCTAGCAGCACCATCAAGACTGAGTTTTGCTGCTCTTGAAAGCCCAGGTGAGAAGCAGAGCCAGGTCAGACCATGGGCTGCAGCAGGAGGCAAAGCCAAAGGGATGGGATTGTTCCTGCTGCTCGAGCAGCCCGGGGATGGGAAAGGAAGCTCCCAGTGCCCAGGACTGTGCTGCAGACCTGCTTCCAGCGACTGCTGAGGATGATGATGATGATGATGACGATGATGATGGTATCCCCACCACGACCTCCAGGGTGGCAGGCAGCAAGGCTGCCCCAGCAGCCCAGGGCTTGGCTGGTGCTTGTCCCCCCACCCCGTGACAGAGGGCATTTCCTCCCTGCACACACCCTGCTCCCACCCGCTGCCACCAAGTGCAACAGGAAATGTGGCTTGCTGCAAAGAAAGTAAATAGAAGTCTAACGAACAAAAAAGAAAAAAAAATCCCTTGCTGGAACGTGATCACTGAGCTGATGCTGGAGTTTTGTTTGGAGCAGAACTATGGCCCCTAGGTGACATTTGTCCCTGAGTGCTGGGCACCCCGTCTGGCTGAGGGAGAGCCCGGGGTGTCTCCCTTCCCTGCCCTCTGTGTGCCTCCAGCAGACCTCCAGGTCTCAGCTGGAATCACCTGGAGTCCATCCGAAGCACCAGGTACCCACCCCCGGTGGCACACACGTGCCCCCAAACATTTGGGGTGTGAAAACCAGACCCCGTTTATCCTCTGGAGGCTCCTCCTGCTGAGCTGCCCTCCTCGCCTGCCAGAGACGGGCACGGTTAATGAGCGGGGTGCTGCATAATCAGCCTCATGTGGTGAGCCAGGGAAACCCTCGCCAGGTGATGAAAAGAAGTTTATGGTTTGGTTTAATAAACTCCTTAGCATAACAAAATTTAAAGTGAATTTTAAGCTAATTAAACATAATTCTTTTCATTCCCACCGATTTTTTTTTTTTAATGACATGAAAGTAGGCATGGATCCCTATTTTTATATGCTTCCCTGTGTTGTCTCACACTGCACCATGACAGTTCATTCCTGTCCTGTTGAAGCTGGCAGACTTATATGCTCATATGATGGGTCTCTGCTATTCCAAAATTAGCTGATGAGCTGCCAGGAAAGAATTGTAATCAAGATTGTACAAAACACCTTTTTTCATTAACAATGCTTCTTCTATACAGTAGTCTCAAAGCTTAGCTTTTCATCCATCCATCCATCCATCCATCCATCCATCCATCCATCCATCCATCCATCCATCCATCCATCCTCTGGAAAGCTATTACATCCTCCCCTAAAAATGCAGATTGTTTCAGAGAGAGTCACCAAGAACAGCTAAGCTATTTAGGAGTTTTTTGCCACCAGATTCACTGAAGGTTTTCAAAAATCACACCATTCTTTGTGGTTTCTTTGCTCTTGGCTGTTACCCATTACCTCTCCAAAAGCCAACCATTCTTCCATACTCAACCCCAAAACACACACAGACTATTACAGCACAAGCCACTTGAGAGGCTCTTACAAGTATAAAAACTTATGAGAAGCCAATATTGTTTGAATCAATTAGGATTTTTAAGCAATAAGTTAAATAAAATGATACCAGCATACCTTCATGTTGGAGGAGTGAAGTTAGAAATAGTTCTATGGAAAACAAGCCAGTTCTCTGCACCCCATTGGCAACTGATCATTCCTTATGGCCATGCCTGTGTGAATGACTGAGAAGTTCTTCTGAGGTTTAAAGGTGTGAAACAGAGAAGCAGTGGTAAGGAAATTTTTCTTCCCCTCCCTCACAAAAGTCCTGCTTTCTTTGGCTTTCTATTCACAAAAAAAAAAAAAAAAAAAAAAAAAAATCCCAAAATAACACCCCACAAGTTTCTTTCAGCTCTTGGCTGAGTACCCACAGGGCATCGTTAGTGCAGTGGCTCGCACACCACTTATCTTCTGGCTCTGGTTAACAGGAAACGGGGACGTTGTGACATGTGAGAGGAAGCAGGGCGGAGGAGGACAGTGCCGTGAGCATGGCTCCCTGGACTTTTTCTGCACCGTGGAATTTCCCAGGTGGGGTAAGCCCTGGCTGAGGACATTCCCCTGTCAAAGAGGCTGGCAGGAAATCCCAGGCTGGTGTAACACTGCCAAAAACGGGTCTAGAAAACAACTGATAAGAATCATGAAAAAGTGCTGTGCAACAATGGGGTGAAGAGAAACCTGCGGGTAGAAGGCAGTGGGGATTCTGGTCTGCCAGGGTCAGGTTCTCCTTGCCCACCTCCTGCCTGCAGTGCTGCCTGTATGGCCACAGACATTGGGCTGCATCTCACTATCCCTTTTCTGTCTGGCATTACTTGGGTAAACTAGATAAGCAGGTGCCTGCATAGCATTCACCTAGGAAGCAAGAGAGATCCAGTGTCCCACAGAAAAAAAAAATAGCTCCAGCCTTTGGGAGGTGGTGCAGGACAAACACCTCTCCTGGCAAACGTCTGGCTGTCACCAGGACTTTGCCCTCAGAAAGGTTGGAATGAGTTTCACACAGTGTAAGTGTGAAAGCTCCATAAAACCAGGAGCCTGGTTAAAATGGGAAGGGGGATATGTGTAAAAAAAAAAATAAAAAGGGAAAAGGTAGTCTCATTTGTCACAGATGTCTCAGGCGTACAGATGTATCAGTCACCTGCTCCAGTAGATAAAAACAACCTTCAGTATAAAAAAAGTCTCCTGGATTTTCCTAAAATGTGAGTAGATCCATCTTAATCATAATCCCTTTTCTTTTCTCCTTTCACAGTGGCATGGGCCAGGACTCACCATGCATATCAAACAGGGTGAGCAAGGACAGGATACCCAAATCTTTTCAGGGCAAACTCCTCTCACTTCCAGGGCCTTGTGTTGCCCCTTCCCAAGAGCAGCAAACTGATAAAATTTCCAGCAGCTGGCACCAACATTGGAACACTGGTCCCTCTGCCCCCCGTGCCTCCTGCACTGCAACACAGATGCTAAAAACAAACAGAACATCCTCAGACTTTATTCCCACCCTTGCCCTGTCCCAGCAAGCTGCAGGAGGGAGGTGGGAGAGGACACCTCCATCCCAAAGGTGATAAATTGGAAACGTTTCCCCTGCAGGCAGGAAAAGGCGCGTGGGCTCCATCTTCCTGTTCGCAGATGTATCGGATCACTGGAACGTGTTCAACTGATAATCTTGATGGGCTCGGTGCTTCTCTCAGAAATCAGGACGGCTTGTTCCAGCTGGGGGTGGCATTTGTTTGCTCACTGAAGGCCCGTGGTGCCCTCGGTCTTGTCTAACACGTGTCAGGGCTGGGCCCCGTCGGGACCCTTGCCCTGGTGCCTCCTGCAGCAGCTGTGAAGCAAAACCTGCTGCCTTTGGGGACCTGAGGGGCTTCTGAGTGCCTTCACAAGGTACAGAGATCTCTCTTTGCAAGGAGGGAAGCCTTTTACTCCAAAAATCACAGGGGACATTTTTTATCAGCTGAACATGAGATGGAGGTCAGCCCCCTCCTGGGCACCATTCACCTGTGCAAAAGGTGAGCACCTGCTGCAAAGAAAAGGAAAATTCAAGTCCAACAAGAACAGAAAAGACAGGAAGAGCAAAAATATCATGGCTGATGTGTGGCAGGGCAGGATAAAAAGTCATTATTCCAGCCACAAATAAAAATATCTACTTATAGCAATGTTTGTTGCACACAAGAACACGGGCAACAGGACATCAGGAAGAAATGTGTTAATATAGGGAACCTATATTTCAACCAGCAGATATGAAACTTCTGGGATTGGAAGATACACATATTTTGAACACATTTTACAACAATGTAAAGTAATTATAGTATCAGCTTGTTATTGGAGCACATGATATTTTTTATTGTATTTTTAAGACAGGACATTTTTTTTCAGTAAAGTAACTTTCTTTTTCTAATTTTACTTATCAAATCAAGGGAAAAAGCAAGGCACAGCAAAAGTGAAAACAAATAATAATACTAATACACAGGAAAAATACAAATGTGGAACAGAAAGATATGAAACCATCAGAAGAAAGAAACAGCTAGAAACAGAAATAGCTGCTTTGCTGAGAGCAAGCAACAATTCCCTGAGAGAAGCTGACTCAGAAAAGAGGGCAGGCAAGACTGGAAAGCATGACTCACACAGCTCAGGGAAAACCAAAGGGTAGGAAGGAGTGGAAAGAACTGACTGCAGCATGGCAAGAGGGGAAAAACCCTGTAATTTGTCATGGTTCTTTCACTGCAGGTCCTCCTTGTGCCGTGCCTCTCACCTACTGCCCTCCCAGAGGCATGTCCCACCTGGGAGCTCTTCTGTGAGGCCCTCCAGAGTGAGCTGCCACAGCAGAGGAATAGTCCTTGTCATATAAACACTCCTGGTTATTGCAAACAGCCTGCTGCAGAGATTGAGGGAGGAAAGGGACAGCCTTGTACCAAACTGAACCAAAAAACAACAGGTGCCTTCAGAGGGTCCAAGCACAAGGACAAAGGGTGAAATTCTGAAAAATTGTCCATTTTCAGAACTGACCAGGAAAGGAGAGAGTAAAAATTGGAAGGGACAAAATGTTTAATGGATGGCTGTCCCAGAGAACACTGACTGCCTCAGCATGTCTTGCTCTCAGACCACAGACACTGCTGAGTTTTCTATGTTGCAGAAAGATGTAACTTGAGATATACTATTCTAGCCTGGTAAAGTTTACTCCTCTCAATCCTTTTGTGGCTTAGGATAAAAAAAAAAGTCAGATTTAAAAGAATATTTTGGGGGAAAAAATAATCCTCTGAAACATAGTCTTCAATCTAAGAGTTATCAAATCTATGTCATCAACTGATTTCACTCACAAACTTCAAGTCAAAGAGCCTCAATGGTATTTGTGACATTTGTTTTCAAAACACAAACTACGCAGGAGTTAGAAAACAAACCACCACCAAGACAAATATGTTGTGGCTTATGTTTTTCATTTGAGAGTCATCCCAGACTCTTTTTCAGTGCCTCAAAGCCCTCTTCTGGCCACATTCATTAAGGGATTAATCTATTAAGCCCCAGCTGACTTGTTTGAGTTGTGAGGTAGGGGAGGGCACGTTGCACTTTCACTTAGCTCTAGTGACGTGCTCACTCTGCTTCTGGGGCTCACAGACAGTAACTCACACACTCAGTTCTTTAGCACTCCCCCACAAAACCCCTCTTTTGCCTTCCAAGCAGAGAAGCTCCTGTACAATTCACCATGACAGACTCACAGAGCAGACCAGCTGGCATCACCCCAGAAGGCTGCTGAATAAGCCCACCAGAGGCTGGTAATGCAAACAGGGAAGGAGGGCACAGTAACTGGGACAGGATTTTAGAATCACTGCCCAGATCCAAGCTAGGTTCCCTTGCACAAGAGTTCAGATCTGGGTGACAAGCACTGGGATGAATTAACAATTCAGGAAGACTCAAAGATCCAGATTCAAGGACACAAAACATTTCCCCGGTTTCAAATGCATTGATCTTGCACCATAAACAGGAGAGCTAATGTTAGAAGTTACCTTATACACTGCTAACTGAGGATGCAGGGCTAAACCATAGGATGAACACATGAAGCCCCATTCCCACCAGATCAGAAACCATGTAGTTTTGGCTTTTTGCCAGCCCTGGTGAGCCTCCTGTCCCTGTGTCTGATGGATGAGGCTCAAGCCCCTGCCCTTGCCAAGCAACCTATGCCATCTCAGGCAAGTTACATGCCTCCTCTGAGTCACCACAGCCTCTGAGGTGCATGATGAAAACCTGCCTGTGCCCTCCTCCTTAGCCTGATTACAAATGCTTTGGGTTTCTTTTAAGAAGTTCCCCAGCTGTGGTATCTGTCACATCTACAGTCATGTGGGAACACAACACACAGGGCTTCAAACAAACTGCAGGAACTGTACCTAACATGATTGCTGTGTCATTGCTGTCAGGAGGGCATAGAGGAAGAGGTGGGTGAGCAGCCAGGGTGGGAAGAACTGTTTCTTTTTTAAAACACGTGGAGCAATACATCTATGTGCATTCTCAGAGGAGTGAGTCTGTTCCACACTGCCTTTGGAAATCAATCTCCACGTGACCAAATCCCTGACCTTCCTCTCATTGGTGTCACAGAGCAAAACCTTTACATGTTTTTTTTGCCTAAATTACATCCTACTTTTTTGCTTCCCCTCTTTATCCTACTCATCACTCTCACTTCCCCTCTGAAGAGGCCTGGAGTCTGACCTAACACCACATTGAGAAGCAGCTCATACTTTGCAGCCTCTCTCATTCATTTTTGGCTGAGTGAATGTCAGGGTGAGCTGGTGAGACCCCAACAATGTGAAAGTCCTTGTTCCTGAGCCTGAGCAGCCAAAGAAGGGGCCTGGAATGGTTCTGATTGCACTTTCAAGGTTGTTTATTTTATCTTATCTATAACATCCTGGTAACATATCTTTCTCTGACCTGCCCAGATCTGGCTAGCAAGGAGGCCATGGCCATGCCCTTGAGCCCTGGGTGACTCCCACCTTATATACTCAAAACTACGTGTCTGTGTTTACAATTTCTTCACCATTCCCATCACCCATGATAGACTCTGAATCTCCACCTCAAACCAATAGAAAAGTGTCACCATCACACCAAGACATGGAGGACAAGACAAAGGAGACAAAGGCTAGGGCACGCCCAAATTCCTCCATCTTGTGCCCCCTTGAAGCCCATTCTAAAAATCCCAAAATTCTACTTTTCTACCCTGTGTTAGTTCAAATATCACACTACTAAAGCCCTTGTGGCTTGTAATTCCTCATACAAATTTGACAGCTTTTCCCACAGGCTAAAATCAAAGCTACAGATGTTTTTGACTTCGTGCCAGGGTCTGAAAACAGCCAGGGCAGCCAGAGGGACCCCGACAAGTGAAGGCTGAGGTAGGCTGGACACGCTGGCAGCACACTGCAATACATTTCCATGGCCAAATGCTGGGAAGGAGCTGCTGTGCCTTTGCTGGTCCCCTCGGGGGGGGACGGGGCAGAGCCGGCCGGGCTGTGCCCGGCTCTGTGCTCGGGAGGAATGTTTGAATCACACCCCTGCCCGCCTGCCCCCTTCAGCAGCCGGCAGGGAAGGAGAGGGGAACAGAAAAACGGAACAGATACTCGGCCACACTGCCTCAGCAGCCTCTCCCAGCTGTCAGGACTTTGCCATGCAGGGATTTTTAGCCTGGTCAAACGGGCTGGTTTTGGCTGCCTGCGTCAGGAGTCAGCACCAAGGGCATTGCGCCCTGCTTGCTGCCTTCCCGGCTGTGAACCCTGGCTGCAAGCTAACTCCAAGGCAAGCCAGGGGACATCCCCCAAATCTCCACCCTTAGGCCATCCCCGGGATCCCCCCCTCTGTCCCCCTCCCCATGAGCCTGCAAACAGCCCCTGGGCTGGTGGGGCAGGGCACACACAGCCCACCAGTGCAGGATGCCCCACAGCCCTCGAACACTCCCACTCACAGGACACATCCCTCCTCAATTTTTCTCCCATGATTTAAATAAAAACTGGTATAAGATAGAGAAGCAATGGCCACGCTGCACCTGCTCTTCACCCTTTTTTGAAAATGAAGTGGTTTAAGGATGTCCTGTGGGTCAGTCAGGCTGCAAAGCCCTCAGAGAAGGAAGCCTAGATTAGGTACAAGCTTTTATAGTGGTAGGTCTCATGTCAGGTACAAATCACCCCTCTCCAAATACAAATCACATATAAAAAATTACTTGGAGCTAATTTAATCTGTAAACCATAGCCTGAAACTCCTACCCAACACACAGCACAAAGTAAGGGAAATTACTATGCAGTTATAAAAATATAATGCATGTGTGGTTACAGCAAACAAGATAAACTGAGACTAAATCAGATGAAACTGTTCAAGTAAACTTGCCCTCTTTATTAGGAACTTTTCATTCTCTGAGCTTTTTGGCTACTTAAACTGTTTTTCTGATCACATCAGGAAACAAGACAGTAGAGCCTTCTGTATATTGTAAGCATTACAATAACATACATGTATTAGAAAAAAACAAGATATTTGAAAACAAGTTATTTCTCTAATATACAGAGTTCTTCACTTCTCCCAAGAGAGAGTAAGAGCCTTCCAAACAATCTAAATATATATGAAATGCTCTGGACATAAGGAGTAAGTGCTTTATAAATGAAAAACACATTTGTGACTGAAGTTTTTTTGCTGTTAATTAAACTGTCATGAATGGAAGAATATTCTAACCCACAACTCTGCAACAAAACCAAAACAAAACCCCAGTATCCTCCACCCCTCTAGAAGGCAACTTCAGACCTTCATGTTTGTCATGTATCCATTAAATTGTCACCTGCAGTATATAAAAAGTTGTACAGACATTTGTGGTAGACAAAGTTTCCATTTTTAATTGCTTACCTATAACAAGCAAAGCAATGAAAAATGGTAATTTAAATCTCATTAAGCAGTGCTACATTTGCAGATGAAATTAGAAGCAACTGAAAACTTGAATAAAGGGAAGCTTTTGCTTTTTATCCTCCCTTCTCATCAACAATTCAACTAACATTTTTACTAAATTTCTAGAAGGAAGAAATCAGCCTAAGATACACATGAGAAACAAGACTCAAAATATTACAGTGCAACACTAATATATAAAAAATGGAGTTTTACTTATTTTATAAATAAATTACTCTGATATCTTCTAATAAAAACAATAAAATTAGCTTCTTCAACTGGAATTTGAGAAAGCTGGATTTTGAATGAAGAAATTAAAAAATAAAAAATATCTAATGAAAGATTAATAATCAAAATGATCAGTACCAGAATGAAAGTATACAAGATAATACAATTTCTTCTTTCAAAGGAAGAAAATACAAAGAAAGGGAAGACATGGCTTTGAAAACCTTGTGAATTAATTTTTTATGTGTTGAGAAAGATCCTTAACAGATGCTGAGAAATTCCTTTCCAGTCCTGTTTCACATTAAGTAACTTCAAAAATAACCAACACCTTAACCTAGTAGAATCCATTTAGAAGTTTAAAGAAACTGATTTTTAAATATTTTATTGCTTCTGTGTTTGCATATCCCATACATACACAACTGGTAACATGAGATAGATGGTAACAAGATGAGAAATGAAAAATCATTCAGAGATCACCTGAATGACATCTAAAAGTACAGTGTTCCCAAACACAGACAAACCCTCAGATTCTTCATTTCTCTTCCCTGTCTATTTCAGAGCCTAAAAATAAAATCTTGACCCTCATTCTAAATCAACTGGCAATTTCCCTGAAGTTCATTACCAATAAATTAGTTCATCTGTTATCAAAAAAATAATCTAATTAATCTGAAGGATTAGGTTCTACCAGAAGGCAATTAGGCACCTTTTCTAACAGCAGTTCTGTTCTCTTTCCCTCAACTGTCAAAGCATTCAAAAGAATATTTTTTTCCTCTCTGTGCTTGGTAGCTAACAGTGATATAAAGCTGCTGTTGAGGAGCAGTAGCAAGCACTACAACACCGACAGAAGAAACATGCAGCCACAACATTTTCACACACAAAGTGGCTTTAGGAGTTAAATCTAATGGTCAGTCCACAAATTAAGTAGTTTCCTTCAAAGAAGTCTGAAGTCCTATTTCCATGAGCATTATTAGATAGAGTTGTTATTCAGGATGAAAGCCTTTATCTATTATAAAAATCACAACTGGAAAAGATGAAAGTTCATTTTTCATTGTGGCAGTTTACTTTCCCAGACCTGAATTGGTGTGGCCTCTTTTTAGCAGAGGATAAATTGCCATTACCATATTAATGTAAGAAACAGTTACCTAATGCTAATGTATGGGCAGATGCTGTGTGAGGCAGCTGTCAGTAGGAACCAGCAAATTGGATCTCTTAACTGCTGATTTGAAAAGCTAAGAATAGGTGCTATTTCAGTGTACACAATTCCTCCAGACATGTTTAAATATTTTTAAATTGTCAAGTTTATAGATGGATAGTACTGATGCCTTTTACATGCTGAAATAATTTATATTTGTTTTTAAACTACTTCTCAGTTGCCCTTTAAAATGAACACAGTAAGAAACACTGTTGTTGTAGCTGGCAGCATTGGCTCTCTTAAGGCTCTGGCAGTAAGGGCACAAACTTCCTTAGGAGAGCAGCAAACCTAACAAGGGGTGAAACTTTTCTAGCATATTTTGATCATTTTACTCTGTGCAACCTGCCAATTTGCCTTATTAATCTTCTCAGTTTGTTCACAAAGACATGACTTGGTTTTGACACAAGCCAGTGAAGACTGGCTTTGGCCTGAGTGGGACCAAAGATAAGACAGCATGGAACACTTCTCAGCTGTTTAATTTGGGAGTTGACTTTAATAAAAGCTGTTTCCAAAGTGCTTCTAGTTAAAACTGTAGAGAGGCTCAATCAAACAAGCAGCAGTAAAAGCCAGGAGGCTGGAGAGGCAGCAGCAAGCCTGGGTCAGTGCCCAGCAGATACAGGAAGGCAACCCTGGCACGCCTGACTTGGGGTGTGGGGTGTTCCACCTTTTATACTGGCAGCAGGGAAGTTCAGGAAGACATGGCAGGACTGCCAGCCCCTGAAGAGGAGTCCCTGCACAGCCTCGACCACCACTGCCACAGCACTCCAGGGACCCTGGGGGCACTCTGCCTCCCCTCCCGAGAGCCAGCCTGGCCTGGCAGGAGGAGAGGGGCTGCAGCTGGCAGGGCATGGAAACACTTGCACTGGAAATTAAACACTTGCACTGGAAATTAAACACTTGCACTGGAAAATTAAACACTTGCACTGGTAAATGAAATGAAACACTTTCACTGGTAAATGAAACACTTTCACTTGCAAATACTTTCAGCTTCAAGTAGGCCAGCCTGCAACTTGAACTTGCAAAAACTGCCTGAGACAGTGTTTTCAGTGAGGTCGTAAACCACACATATCCTTGCTAATGGTGAATAAAGAACTAGACAAGTGTATCAAAGCTCAAAAGAACTTCAGTAGTACAAGAAACCTAAAATACCGGCTATCTGCTCTATTTAGCAGCCATCTGTAAAGAACAAAGGTACCAAACTGGGGTGCTTAATCAAATTTCAGCAAATTCCTCATGACTTAATTCTACAGATATTGTGATTGTGCTTCCTTATTGGTGACTTTGGTACATTTCCTTCACATTTCTAATTAGGACTTTGAAACAAGGACAGACACTGTACTTCTCTGACACACAACTGGAGGAGACATCCCTTAAGCTCTGGAATGCTGAGAGAAAGACCATTCCCAAAATCCTTCCCAGGTTTCACACACTGTTCTGAGCAACAAGCCCCTGGCAACAGAATCAGTGTCACACGGATTAAATTAAGTGTACAGTGCAGAAAACTAGTAAAGCTAATAACCCAAATAGTCTCTTATCGAATCCTGCCAATTTAATTTAAGGTGCTCTCTAATAATCTCAGGTATGAATGATAAACTTGAAGGAATCAACCTTGCAGGAAGATAAGGCCTGAAGAGTCAACTCCTCTTTACCACCCTTCACAGCTACCCAGACTTTAAGGCCACCCTACTTATCCTGCATGCGAGTACAGTACCAGAGCTCCTCCATATCACCCAGCCTCATTCCACAGCTCCAAAGAGCAACTGTTCTCAGGCTATAGCAAAAGATGACATAGGGATACCCATTTGTGCTAAGTTTGCAGAGGGCACACATAGGATAGAAATGCATCTATTTGATTCTTAACAATTATTTCATTAGGGTGCAGGTTATGCGGCAAGTAATGAGCCACAGACATCTCCCAAGCGTCCACAAAGTGCACAGCAATTCCTGAGAACATTTTCCTCATGACAGAATCAAGCTGGAAGGAGTACCAGTCACTGTTGAAGAGGCTCACTTCTGGGCCGAGCTCCTGGACGTTGGCGGTTCGGATGACGATGCACGTCTTGGGGCTGCGGTCCAGCAGCTGCAGCACGGCCCTGCGGATGTTCCTGAGGCGCCGCACGTACAGCTCCACGGGGAAGGTGCTGAAGTGGGACCAGATGCTTATGGCCACCACGGTGTTCCTGCCGCCCACGATGCTGTTGAGCTCGTTGGCGACGTAGCGCAGCTCGCTGCTGAACACCGTGGAGAAGCGGATGGGCGGCCCGTGGCAGCGGAACTTCAGCAGGATGTTGTGCCTCAGGTCCACCGACATGAAGGGGCCCACGTTCTTGGGGCTGCCCAGGTTAAATTCCACCAGATCTGCAGGCCCGGGAGAAAGCGTTAGCGAAAGGCGGCACAACAACTTCCAACTGTCAACAAGATGCTCGCGCCACACGGCAAAGCAGGGGCAGATAAGGAAATCTGAACGTATTTCTGAAATTAAACAGAAGGTGAGCATCATTTCTCAGAGTGGAGTTTGTGGGTGTTGAAATCTGCAGGACAGGACATTTGGACTTCATAAGGCTGTCAGTGTCTTTTCCAAGTTTCCCAAACTATTTCTTTCTCTCTTGTGAAAAATAAATTTTCCAAATAGTCATTGTTACTCTCCAAACCCAGGGTTCTCAAGAACCCTTCTAGTAATTTTAGGACTCCATTAAATTTAAAGATTACTTCAAGATGTAGGAATTGAGGCAGCTCAAAGACTGTAATCCAACACAATTGAAGCGGTTCAGGGAAAAGGGATGAAGGAGAGGGGAATATTTAGCTGTCTACTGAAATTATTCTATTTAAATAGCATGAATAAGGCCCCAAACCTATAAACAGCAATGGAGGTAATTTGCTACTCCATTCCAAAATCTCTCCTGTGACTGGGATGCTTCAAGGCCTTACAGAGGCAACTCAAGTGACTTCCTGCCATGCTTCCTTGGGTGGGCACCTTAACTCACATCTACAGCAGCAGTCCTGTTACAAGGACAGCTTCACAGATACCTGCTGGCCCCATTTACAAGGTTTACATGTTTTCAGTGTCTGCTCAAACATGTGACTGTCTGCCAGGGCTCATGATGAGGTTTTGTCTTTCCTCTTCCTTTGTTTTGTCACTGTCACTCGGCAAAACCAGCTCTGTGTCTGCGATGTGAGAGATAAGGCTTTGTAAGGGTCCTTAAGGACAAAGCTAAATAACAAAAAATTACCTGGAACAAATGCTGTCAAATATTCAAACCACTGCCTTATTGTAGAGTCTCCAAACAAATGGACTACTTTTCCTTGTAAGCACTCAGTTACATCGTCTGATTTGTTAAAATTATGGATCCAATGTGTTCTGGACCTCCACTGGTCTTCATAATAATAACCAGAAGGGGAAGCTGTGGGATCTTCAGCTCTGCCCATACTGCTTGAATCTGGAAGAGAAAAATCCTTTGAAATTAACATGCAACTAAAGCAGCCTCCATAATCTTCACACCTAATCAGCAACTGCTGACAAGAGCTGGGTGGCCGATTATAGTTCACCTTGCTTTAAATTAAACGGTATCTGTGCCGCTAATGTCAAAACGCATCTGCCACCTTTCTCCCTGCGCTAGAAGTGCTCGGCGGCGAGTGTTCGCCCGGCAGGCAGGAGGGGAGGCGGGGAGAGCGGCGGAGCATCTCCCGCGGCGGAGCATCTCCCGAGGCGGAGCATCTCCCGCGGCGGAGCATTCCCGAGGCGGAGCATCTCCCGCGGCGGAGCATCCCCCGCACCGGAGCATCCCCCCAGGCGGAGCATCCCCCGCGGCGGAGCATC
>QUSF01000054.1:2112986-2149409 GCA_003676055.1 Chloebia gouldiae
CAGGCGGAGCATCTCCCGCACCGGAGCATCTCCCGCACCGGAGCATCTCCCGGGGCCGCCCTGCCGCGTCGCGCTGCTGCCCTCCAGCGCTCGGCAGCGCTGCTCGGCGGGGACAGCCCGGCAATACCCAGAGAAACAGCCAAAAAACTCAAAACAAACCCACCAAAACCCCCAAACAAACTACTCATACATAACCTGGCACTCTAGAAGAGTTAAGTCTGAACCACGAGGCCTCCAAACCCAGAAAACGCCAGAATTGAAGCTATGACCAAAAGTGTTATATTAATAGAATCATTATAAACGTCTCTAATTCCATCGACTTCATACTTTCTCTCTGCTACATAGCCTCCTCCCCATTTATTTCCTGGGACAGGCAGCCCCCTGAGGAGCAGCTACACATTAGGGAAGCTCTGTTCCACGGGATGCCTTTTTAACCTGCAGAAGTTGAGCAATACCTTGCAAGCAAATCAGGATTACAGGAGATGACAGGAAGAGAAGCTGCAATCTCACGGTTATATTAGTCAAATATTGCCATATTTCTCGTAGCAACCAGGGTGATATTGGTACATCAAAGTTCCATAAGGTTGTTTCAGGTTCATCCTTTGCCATTTTTGTGTATTCAAATACCTCAGCTGGACAAGCATGGAGATCTTCCCTGGCACAAACGGCAGCTGCATGGAGCAGGCATTTCCAGCTGTTTAAACACTTCTACTCACCCTGGTGTGGAGACTGCTAAGAACAGTCCATGCCCTGTCCTAACTTACAGCTGTTTGATAAAGCACACCTTGCCATGGCCAAAATCATGCCTGGAACTGTTCAAATTATGTAAAAGCACAAGCACTGGAATGCCAGGGCCCAAAAGCATCCTCTGATAGATGCTTCATTATAACACACACATAGCCAACCATAACCATCTTTCCTAATAAACATTTCTAGCAGCTCTTTTTCTATTCAATATCCTCTGCATGTTGTATTAGTAGATATTAACCTTAGAGGTTAGAGGATGTTAACCTCCTTAGACTGCACAGGGACACTAAAAAGCAAACTACTATTATGTTTATGTAACACAAATAATATAATCACAATTACCATCAGAAAATTCTATCTCTGGATGATTCTTTAAATCTGACAGCAGGAACATGGAAGAAAAAAACCCCAACTAATAATGTGGACTCATCCAATATTTATTAACAGGACAAAGGGAAAAAAAAAACCTTCACATGATCATGCAGTTAAAGATTAATTCATAATGTGAATTCACAACTTGAGTTTGTTTGATTCTAAGTTTTGATGCAAAAGCAATTCAATTTTTTACCTTTTAGATGGATTCTTATCTATATATAACAGTGTTTATATATATATATTTAAAACTAGAACAACTTTTTGGTGCCCCACAGTAAATCAGCATTTCAATTCTGTGTATAGTATCATAACAGTTTTGGCCCAGAATTCAGAACTGGCCCTTACTTTGAGATTTTATAAAAGATAATAAAATCTCCAATCTGAAGTTAAAAACCAAGGATAGAAAAAAGAACTTGTATGTCAGAAAAAGAAAGGTTTTAAAAAACTTGATCTACATTTACCACCACACAGAAATACAGAACAAAAAGAACAGAAGAACAATGACTTTGTGTGTATCATCAGTCCTAACAAATCCACACACTCACGAGCAGTATACCAATGAGTTCAGTTTCTTAATTCAGAGACTGCTTTACTTGGAAGGAATTTCCCTGAGGAAATGTGCTACTCCTATCAACCCTTTTTAACCTAGCATTAATTGTCAGGACATTGCTGGCAGGCTTTGATCATTCTTAGCTCCTGGAAGAAGGGTGACAATCAAATTTTGAATTTGCAGCAGTTTCTGTCAGGAAATATACAGGATTAAAAAAGCAACAAAAACACATCAGCTAAAGGATCTGGACAAAGAAACGAGGTGGAGGGTAAAATGCTGCAAGCCTAGTAGCAGAGCTGGATTTTTTTAGTGAACAGTAAAACTAAAAGCAAGAAATTCTCTAAGTTGCCTTCTGTTCAGACTTTATTGCTCAGGTCAGTAACTACCTTAAAAGTGTCTTATAACCTTATGAAAAAAAATGAAAAGTTTTCATTTAATAAATAATTCTCTGTGTATTTTTGCAGACTTTTTAGAAGTATAAAACGCTCACTTTTGGGTATGAATGAGACAAAACCTCTGAATTTATTTTAGTACACACTAAAATAAATTGTCTTTTGTTCTATTACACTAATAGAACTGAATTTATTTTAGTACACACTAAAATAAATAGTCTTTGTTCTATTCTTAGAAAGGCCACAGAACAATTAGGTTCTAGTCCAGAACTGTAGATTCTGACACCCTGTGGTAACACAAATTATAGTAATAGTTAAATGCAAGTTATCAAAATCTGTTAGACAACATTCTTAATAAAGAAAGAAATTAAGAAACACAACACAGCTGTTTTCATCAGATTGAAAGTTTGGTAAGCAGTTACTCTAAGACATTTTACATGGTGAGTAAATGCTAGGGGAAATAAAATACATTTTTGGCCAAGAGAACAAACTTTTCTCTTCTTTTGATTTCTTTTTTTTTTTTTTTTTTGCTAAAAATCCCATTTATGTATGTAATTCTAGAAAAAAATCTAATTATTTCTGAATTTGTATTACAGTTAACACCCAAAAGCCTTCATCATCTCCATAGAAATCTGATACTGATTTTTTTTTCCATGCTAAAAAAACCAAACAAATTATTTGATGTCTGTTGTTCTTTTTATAAATTTAATTATGAATTACAAACAAGAATCTCATGCAGTTCACCTTACCTGTAAATGCCTTGGGCTTTACAATGACTGAGTCAGGTCCACTGGAGAGTATTGGCCTTTTGATATTCACGTCACTTGAACAAAAAATGAACACAGCAGTATTTGTAAAAGTTACTGTGAAACTTGAAGATAACATAAATCTCATTGTTTTCTTACTCCACTTCAAATAAGCACCCAGCATGAAATTTTACTCCAAGTTTACTCTATTTCCTATAGCTGAATTAATTCCACATTTGCTTTGAGACCACCATCGCTATTCTCCATCCAAATTCAAAATTTCAAGGCACTGACACAAATCTTGTGCATGCTTGTGCTGACACAACTCTCAGCAAAGCAATCAAGCTGTCAGAGGTCTGCAGGAAGCTTTTGGGGATTTGCCCCAAAGATGCTCCCAGCTTGCAGAACTTGTGGGGCCAAACTACTGCAAGGCTACGGGGCCACAGCAGCAGCTCCCAGCTGACTAATGCTAAGATCTTGTTCTGTCTTTTTCTACTGCTTTGAAGAGAATCCTTGTCTATTTTTTTTTTCTCTATTTAAGAAATAAATTATTTGGAATATCTTTAAGCCACTTTGGTCAAGGATCTCAGAGCTGAATGAAACAAACACATAAACAATCAAAACTAAACCAAGAAAAACATCTTTCTCATTCCCAAATGGAAACATCACCAATAAATATAAGCTATATTTTTCAGGTGGACTAGCAGAGACAAAGAAAGTCAAAAGACCCACTTACAAACTTGATAGAGAAGAGCCAAAAAAAATTCTACTGATGCTTACTTTTTGTTTTTGGTCTTGGTTATGAAAATGCACACATACTTTCCTAAATTAAACTATTTGGAGCTGCTGCTCTAAAATCTTTCCCAATTTAGGCCTCAGGTGAACATAATGCCAAAAGACTTTCTTACATCTTTGTTGGAGAGCGAGGCATTAGCCTACAGCTACAAATCTGACACTACACAGTAACTAACTTCATCCAAATTCAGCTGTGTAATTTCATAAAGAAGCAGTTCTGTCACACATATCCAGGCACTAAGAGATGGTTTGGGTGGTTTCTTTTAATGTTGAATGCAGAAACAAAACATGACTGTGAAACTAATTTAGTTTGACACTTGAAATAACATACACAGATCATTTCCATTTGCATGGGTATTGCTCAGCAATTTGTTCCACCAGGTGTTTTCTTTATGAAAACTGTTTCTAAGATTTGAAGGTCATATTGAGTAACAAGGGACACATTTGAGATAATTTTTGATGTGGACAAAAACAATTGGTAATTTCTGCAAAAATGAGCCTAAAACCTGGACCCTTTTTGAGTAGTTTATATTTGGACAAAAATACTTCTCAAAGCATTGCTACTAATATTGCAACTGTAGGTATGGAAACTGAAAATAAGGAAACAGCAATCCCCACAAACCTCCACCAGATTTAGACAGCATGCTCTTGTGAAATTCAGTAGGGTTGAATTCAAAGCACAGAAAGAGAACTGCATGCCAGGTTCCTTTAAGATTGCTGTGTAAGATTCTTGCACAGGTGAATGGAGGGGAACAGACTATTCAACAACTAACACCAAACACCTGGTCCTGCAGATCCACTCCTCCTCTAAGGCAATGGGGCATATTTAAGCAACAGGCTAATGTTTGTATAAAAAAAACAACCAAAACAACTTGAGTGAATATATATAAATTCAACAACATACAAACCTTTGGAAAAAGAGGCTTTCCTCTTGCGTCAGAAGACCTTTCAGGTATCCACCTTTGGCGTGGCTGATTCGGCTGGCACAGGACAGTTTTCGAGGCTTGTAACAGAACCACGGCTCACCCGTGTAGAGATCTGTGAAGTTACAGACTGGCAGACCTGCAGGCAAGCACACGTTGCACTCTGTAGTCTCTGAATACCTCCCAGACTTGAATGAGCTTTTGAAGTAGACTCTGTCCGGCCTTTCCTCTCGTAACCGCAGGAGGACTCGGATTGCTTCGCTCGGATGGACGAGTGACACAGAAACTTTGACCTCTCCCGGCCAAAGCAAGGTAAAGAAGATTCTGTAAAGGCCATTTTGGCAATCTACAATCCTTCCTGCCGCTCCAGCTTTCAGCCCAGGAGAGTGAATTCGTGCCTGTAAATAGTCTCCACCATAGTGCTTGGGGTTTCCTTGGAAATCCTTCATCCGGACGAGTACCTCTAGCTGCTCCCCCACGCTGAAGAACCTGCTGGGCTCCACAAGCACGAAGTCGCTGTGTGCGGGATCCGTGCTCTGGGCAAAGGCGATCTGGCCGTCGGGGGGCTGGGGCCACTGGATTGCAGCGAGCAGCGACTCCTGCTCCGCTTGCTCCCTTCTGGACAAGGTCTGCTGCGTGTAGCCGCAGTAAGGCTTCCTGCTGCTTTTGGTTGTCTGCGACACAGAATGCTGGGCATTGTTTTCTGTAATCCAATTCGATCCTGAAACCGTGTCATCATCCAGGTGCTGGGGAGAAAAAGATTACCTGAGGCTGTGCTATGAAATGAAACACTGGGAATAAGGGATGCTTTGCTGGGAAATGATCCCAATGACTGGGCTTTGCTCTGCAGAGCTTTGAAGCTGACCAAATGAAGCAACTTCACTCGAAGACCCAAATCTATTACTTTGACCACAGGAAGCAGGTGGGCAACCTGTAGTTCTCCTGCTTTGGCAAACAGGCATTTAAAGAGAACACATCCGGTGTATGGCAGCGTTTCAGCTACCACTACACTCTCTAAATATCAGCAACGTGGGGAAAAATGACAAAAGGTTGGGTGATTCAGTTACAACTCACATTTTCTTTTCTTCTGCAGTAACATTTTAGTCTTGGAGCACCATGAGTTCTAATAGGTGCCCCATGTGTTCTCATAGCTGCCCCATGTAATGGAAGGAAGCAGGGTTTATTTGGGATGTTACACTGCAGGTTAAGCTGAGGCACCCCCTGCACGGGCCTTCCAGAGAGCTTTGCTGCATGCAGCAGCTGCAGTCATTTATCTGCTCACACTCACATCGCTTCTTGGCTTATTATCTGAAATGCATCTTTCCCTGTAAAGCACACATTAAAAGAAATAAAAGAACAAAAGCCCAGATCCTCCTGGGACAATGAATTCATGAGCCAGGTGGCAAGTAGAATAGTGCAGCACAAGCTAGGACTAAACAGGCAAAAAACCTGCTTGTTTATTTATAAGATTTAAAAATCTATACACATCTGCTTCTAGCACCAAATGAAACAGCAAGCAAAGTATCCCCTAACCACACAAGAGTTTAAAAATTAAAGTACTTAAATACAAAGCCAGACTAAGAGAAGGGGCTTCTGCTGCAACTTGAAAAAACTGCATTTTGTGCAAAAATATCAGTGTCCAAAACTGTATTTGCATGCAAATGACTGCAGATACCATCTTCTTTATGATATCACAATTTTGCAGGTTTGCATTAGGAAAATTCTAAAAATAGCACAGTCTAAGACTCCGGGGGTACTCATGAGACTTCTAATCAGAAAACTAAGAAAAAGCCCTTCAAATACACACAGAATCAGCAGTTAATTAATTACCAGGTATATATAGTATAATTTATCTATAGTTTTATTTAATAAAAAAGAATATTTTTTCAAGCAAAGATTAAAATTATACAGTGTATCATTTGCATAGCATCAGATGATATGCTCATTTAGATTTGAAAGATTGCTAAAAAAATTCCAACTAAATTATTTGAAATCTTTAAATACCATTGAACTTAACAATACCCCAGTGTTTTCCATTTACTTCCTCCTTAACTAACTGCTCAGTAACGTACTAAAAGTCACAACACTCATATTAAAGCTTTATTCATTGTTATAAACCTTTCTTAGGCCACAGAAATAACAGCAGTGTCTTAAAATAATTTGAACCACACTGAGATTCAGCATACTGATTTAGAAGATAGGTAAACCTAACAAGCAATAGAAACATAGGCTTTTGAAGACTGTGACAGAAATTGGCTTTGATCAGCTTTAGAGTAAGAGGATGAGCACATGAGGATGTAGGATGGACATGCAAAATCTTGTTTGTTTGATATCCAAGTTAACTATAAAACCTGAAACTTTAAATTGCTACACTGTAGCTCTAAAACATAAATTGACATATACCCATCTATACACCAGATGTTAATATCACAATACAAGCTTTAGCTTCTGTTTTATATTCCCACCCAGGATTTAATTAATTTTTCCTGAAGGCCATAATTCATAATCATTTTTGTTTTCCATTGCAGTAAGCCAAGCTGCAGCAAGCCAAGCTGCAGATGTACGCTGCACATTACTTTTATTAGTCCAGTAAATTTCAGCCAAAGCTGAGAGTGAATCTCAGGCACAGTTCTGCTTTAATGAATTCTTGAATTAAGCCAAACTTCTATTTTTGGATACTTCACAACTTCTTCCCTTCACTTGCTCATGCATAAGTATATATATATATTTTCAGTGTAAATTCCCAAGAGAAAGTTTCTGGTTTTCAGTTGGTTCTTCAATGGTTGGTACTTTGGGTTGGTGGACATGGGAAAAACAAATCCTTTCAAATTAGGAAGAGATGGTTATGTAAGACAGCTTAAAAATTTATGTATCCCTATTTTTAATCTTCTGTGAATTTCCTCAGGGTTTTTAACCCGGCATTTCTGTCAGAGATGTAGGGATGCCATTTCTGGCCTAGCTAGGCTTTCTGAAGTTTTTCCAGGGGCATACCTGTATCTTTCAGTGGGAAAGGGTGCAGAAAACAACAAGCCACCAAACTCATTCAGAAAACAGAATATGGTTTGATGTCTCCAATTCAGTCCACCTACACAGATTTTCAGCAGAGCATAAGGCCAAAGCTCTTCACCTGTATGCAGCTGAGGACAAGGACAAGCACTGTCACTTCATCATCTCCAGGTTATGCCCCACTAAGCAGAATAGATGGTACCACAAATATTTCCTCATTCTGTCTTCAAGGGGCCTGAGGGGGAAGCTCCATGAAGGTAAAAGCAGAGCTTCTTCAGCATCCTGAAGGAGCATCCTTCTCCAGCATCCTTGCTCATCCTTACAGCCCTCTCTCAAGCCCAACCAGGACCCTGTATTGTTGACCAATTATTATTATTATTATAAGCTTATGTGTGAAAATAAGTTAAACCATGTATGCTATTCACAGGAGAAAATACTGCAGAGATTCTCTTTGCCAGTAAAGGCTGAAAACATTTCGGTCAATTAATACAGCTTCAGTCAATTAATACAATGATCCCTGCTGGAATATAAAAGCTTTCCAAACCATCTTCCTTTCTTAAGTGTTTCCCAGGCTCAGCTCCAAAGAAGCACTTAAGTTCTCCTGCCCCTCTGCCCACAAGGCCTGCTCTGAGGTAAGTAATTAGCTCAGTTTGTGCCCACTCCATTTCCTACTCCCTCCTGGCATTTCCCTCTCTGGCTCCTATGCTGTCACACAGACTGTGCACAACGGAACCTTTCTATTGTTGTCAGTAGCTCAACTCAACAAAATTCCTTTATGAAAAATAGATACAGAGGATTTCTCAAGAGTGCTCTTCTTTTATGACACAGATTCTTTTAGTGTTCATTACAGGCTCCATGTTGGATAACACCTGCTTTGCTTAATTCCATGTATACTCCATTCAAGGTGTCATGTATTTTAAGTGCAAGGGGTGTTGTTTGTTTGTTTGTTTGTTTGTTGGGTTTGAGAGGTTTTTGTTTGTGTGGGAGGAGTTTGTTTAGCTTTTTTTTGTTTTGTTGGGGTTTTTTCTATCATAATTTTTTTTAATTTACTGCATTTTGAAGCTAACCAAAACCCAGATGTGACCACAAAGTAATTTAATGGCTATCTGCCAAGTAACACAGGCAGGACAGAAGAGATTACATGTCAGTTAAGCACAAATAAATCCACTAGCAGTTCCTGCACTAGAGATGTCATAAAAAGGAAAAAAGGAAGCTGTATTTTTTATGAGAACTAATGGAAGTTTCAGCTCATCTCCTCAGCTTTTGGCATTCTCACTGCCATCTAAGCAAAAATTAGATACAACATATAGATTAATGCAGGCAATATGATCTCAAAAATATGCTAGATGGGTCACAGAGTACTTGGGAGGATCTGCAATGAACACCTGTCCTCAGTTAAACACCACAATGGAGGTGCCTGATGAAAACACTGAGTATTTCCATTGCTGCTGGAAAAGGGGAGCTCCACCTCAAAGTCAGCATCTTCCAGCAGCTGTTAACTCCTGCCTTGCTGGGGACATCCTGAGCAGCTGCTGCAGGCATGCATGAGTCATGTCACTAGAGCAGGAAACAACACAGGAGATTCCCAGGCAACAGGCGCAGTGGGGGAATAAAAGTTCCAGGGATCAGCATCTGAGTCTGAACAAATACCAATTCCTGAAAGGTAACTCATCTTATAGTCAGTAATTTTACACTCCAGGTACTTTATTTGTTCTCTATGACAGATATGAAATCAGATCTCTATCATTACCATCTCACAGCAATAAGTGGCTGCTAAAGTACTCTAAGTGTCAAAGCCAGTCCTCAAAAGCCATCACCTGGCAGTCAAATGTTCCAGAAATTATTGGAATAAGATAAAGTTATCTTTTGTAGGCACCTGCAGTTTAGCAGCAAGAATTTAAAATTTGTTGCACAGTTCTTTTGTTCCATTTCAGCTATCTGATTTCATACACTGTCCTGGCAAGAAACTTCTCTTCTCCCCATACACTCTCTCTTCTAGGTGCTTTTAAATAAAACAACCAATTCCAAAGTGGTTCTGTCGCTCTAAAGGCCACTGGTACAAATAACCAAACCCCCATGCATCCTGAAAACATGACGTTTGGGCAACATCCTGATACTTCATCAAAAAAATTACTGTACATTTTATCTGTCTGGCTATACTCACAGAAAAGGATTATAATAAAATAAAACCACATTTCTTCTGGTACTATATGATCAACTATGTGACATCAAGGGAATAATTATTCCATAATAAAAAGCAAAGCAAATAATAACCTGGCTACCAAACTTTTTGTAGACAGCTTGGGTTTTTTTGGGGGGGGGGGTTAAACACAAGATAAGGAAAGTAAAATTCTGACATGTATATGACTACTGTGAGGGTGTCATTAGTAGTTTAAGAAATTAAGAGGAAACATTCTAACATGAAAAGAAAAGTAAGAAAGAAGGGACACTAGCTGACAATCGCCTTAAATTTGAGCTTTAGCTAGCTAGGCTGGATGAATTGGGGATGAAAAATGTCTGATGCATTTACAAATACATTCTCAACAGTAACCAACAATAAACTCTCTTTCCAGAGCCTGAACAGATTTGGTTACAGGTATTCTGTGAAAGCTTTATAGTATTTTTTCTGGCTTTGGTCTCTGACTGAAAAGAAACAGCATAAATGCCTGTATTAGACTGCCTGGAAAACTGAGCCAAGATAAATACAGGAGCAGGTCCATTCAGAAAAGTCATGGCAACAGAAGGGGTTAGAGTTGCCTGTTATAGTGTAAATATTTACCAGCAACACGATACTTAACTGAGGTTAGAATAGCAGATATGTAAAGGGCAACAAAGCCACAAAGACACTCATCATGGACAGTGGCCAGAAAAAACACAGAGCAAACACCCAATCTGCATTTTCCATTTCACTCTCAAAGCACTGCCAGAGCCCTTTTCTCTAAGAAAAGCAATTTTAAAATGGAAAGAAAACAGTTTAAGATTCTAAATATCAACACTCCTCAGGCAACATCCTAGGTCAAAATCCAAAACAAAATAAAACCACAGAAAGAGAAAACAAAAGCTACCTCCTATAAACATTTTGTTCATGGACATTTGGATCATGCTAACTTGAAGCAAAAGTCCTTCAAACAATATTTTGATTGCCAATAGTTTCCAACAGCATGTATGTGGGAAAAGAAAACAGACCAAACATGCTGTGACATTTCCTCCTGTAGACTTAATACACTTTCTAGCCCTTTATGGTTTAGACTTCTTAAACACTAAGGTAAACATCTTTAAGATCTAGTATCCCCTAATGGATTTTTCTTCTGTGCATTCATCCAGATTTTTTGAATATATGCATTTAGTAACTGCAAAGGCTTCTGTAGCTTTGCTGCAATCCATAAAAAATACCCCTGCTTCCTTTAAAATCAGTATCTGCAGTTATTATTTAATGTGTCCACTACCACTGGAATATGTAATAAACACTCATACTTCTGTTATTGATCCTGAGTCACTTGTGGTTTTAGACTTCCCAAACATCTTCCTTATCCTTAGGTGATCCTCTTCCAATTCAACTATATTTGTGTGTGGAGTGAGGGGGCTTTACAGCTCCTCTTTTGGATCATTTCCTTCGGGCATCACTAGCCAGAGGGAAGGACGATTCTGCAAGCAGCATATACACAAAAGCACATAGCAATCACTGACTGGCTGGCATGCACAAAGGACAGCTAGAATTTACAAGCTGTTGGCTAAGCATTACAGTGCTCAGCCACCAAATGCAGTGCTGGAAGGCCTGGCCAGGCAGGCAGCCAGTGGGCAGGGTCAGCCTCCAGGGCTCCTGCAGACACATCCTCATCCTCCTTGACTTCAGTCTGGGGTTACTGACTAAGCAGTTTGAAAGTACCTCTGCACTGAAGTGAGAAGGAAAATGAAGAAAGATGCAAGAGAGACACAGCAGAGGGAAAAAGGGAAAGGTAAATAAAAATTGCATCAGTACAGGGCGGAGATGAACAAGCTAGTAACAGCTCTGCAGAAAAAGACCTGGGCATTCCAGGAGACAGCAAACTCACCATGTGTCAGCAGAACAGCACTGTGGCAAGGAATTAACAAGATCCTAACCAGCTGATTGAGCAAAGTTAGAGTTCTCCTCAACTTGACCATGGTGAGGTCATACCTAGAACACTGTGTCTGATTTTTGGACAGCCCATGCCAGACTAAAGCTGGCAACACCAGCTAAGAACCCTTGAGATGATTAGGGAACTGGAATGACACTAAGGGAACTGAAGCATCTTTTTTTAATTCTGGAGAAGACCAAAAGGGAGCCTAACTGCAGTCTTTCACTACCCATGGGGGAGTCACAGAGGAACTGGAGTTAAAGTACACTCTAACAGGATAAAAGGCAACTTACTTTTGTACATAAGGCAAACATTGTTCCCACTAAGAAGGAGGCAGCACTGTAACAGGCTGCCTAGGTAGGTTGTGAAATATGAGTGCCCTTGAATATGGTCAAAACTGAAAATACCCTGTTGCAGTCCAAGCTAACTCTGATGCCAGCCTTTTGAGGAGGATGTTGGAATAAATACATCCAGACATGCCTTCAACTATTGTTGGACAATACAAATTCTACAACTATTGTCCCACAAACTATGAATTTTCTGTGATTCCAATTTACAGCTAAATGCTGTCAGATAATTCTAACCTTACACTCGAAAGCCAATAATGTTGCTCAAGCCATCTTGGAGAAGAAACAGGCTCCACTTACCTCTAGCTGAAAAAAGTTATGGACCAGCACCACAACAGCCAGCACTGCCATGAGCAGGCAGAAGAGCTGCAGTCTGAACGAGTCACGCCACATGGTCCATCCGTGCCTTTCCCTCCCATGTTACACACTGCCATGGCTCCCCTTCACTGCAAACATGAATGTCATTTCGCCTCAGCAGAGCACCAGAGAACTCACTGGACTTCCACTTCATTCCTGCAAGTGCAAAGCAAATTCTCATCATAAAAATAAAAACCACCACCCTATTTATCTGTTAGGCCACACCACCACCATCCAGGCATTACCAGACTGAAACAGAAATGTATGGGTTTAGACAACTCCCATTAGCTTTCACAGCAGGAACTTGTGGGTTCAGACATCTCTCATTTACCTGCTTACACATTCCAATAAGTTGTTATTAAACACTGGTGTCTGAAACAAATTTAGATAAGCAAGATAAAACTTCCTCCAGTTTTCTGTTTAGGAAGAGGGGAAAATAAATCAACTGTAGCATTAAAGAGGAGATACCTAAGAGAGTCGAAAGCACTAAAATTTAACTTCATGCAACATCTGTAACATTACATTACATCTTCCCTGTTTTGCTTTTTTATCATTCCTTTTATCTCAGGTACTCATATGCTCTAAAAATAAAAAAAAAAAAACTTCTGGAAAGAATACGATATGTTGGGATTCGGTGTTTCTGGTTCTTTAAATCTAATAATAGTACTGTCTTTCATAAACTTTATTTTTCATACATTATTGTTCCCATAAACTTTATCTTTCATACAATATTGTTCCTTTAAGGTTGATTGCTGACTGATCTGCTATAAAATCACAGAATTAACAGCCACTGATAAAGTTCTCAGTGCTTGAGAATGACTCTTAAACCTTCCTTTTCTTCTGAGAAGGACAATTTTGATGCAGTCTTTTTGCAAGCAAGAAGGGTACTGTTCTTGCAGAAGCTCTAAACTTGGAAACAGAAAACAGATGGCAAGGAGAGACACTCAGAAGGCACCAATCTCTCCAAACCCAATATCCTCAAAGCAGCATTACTCATACAACCATGCACCAAGTGCAACAACATAATCAAATGATTATATAAACTTTGTATAACTTTCTATAAATTGTATAACTGAGAATTTATACAATTAATATAATATATAGTACCTACAGTTTTGAGACTATATGAAATATGGCTGTGTAAATTTAAATGAAACATAATGATACATTAAATATCAAGATTGAAAAATTATTTATCAAATCAACACAGGCTAGAAAACTGAAATACATTACTTGTATAACCAGGACAGACTCAAAATAGACCACACATCAAATTGCTTTACAAGGATTATAGGGATTATAACTTCAAATGCTTTGCTGAGAATTAGAGAGATTGTATTTCTGACCAGTGAACTAGCACTGAAAGAGCAAGACATCCATTAAAGCGAAAGTATCAAAATGCCACAAAAATGCAGCTTTGTTGGAACGGTTCTGCACTAATATAAAATTTGCATAAAACAGCAGCTTGGGTCGTAAATTGATATTAAACATACCTAGAGTATATGAAAATGCTAATTTAGGACATATATGTCCATTTGAGGAAGAAAAACAAATACATTGGACAAAAGCAGAATTTTCAATTCTGTTGCTGAGAATTCTTTCCATGTCACTGAAAAGCACAAGACATTGAAAATGTAACATAATTTCATATGCCTAAAATTTCAGATGTAATTTCATGTCATTTCAGATGCCTAAAAATACCACAAACACTGTTCCATATATTTTTATTCAAAATTTTCTGTATTCTGTAGATATCACATGCCCCAAAACATTTAAATGTACAGGTTTAGAGCTTTCTTTATTCTAAAGGCTTAATACACTGCCAGTTTCATCACAATTGGTGAACAACCGATCCCATTCATTTTTTGTATAAGGGAAGCCCATAAGTACACCAAAAAGCCTTAGGACTTACCCAGCTCCTGAGGTGTTCTCTGAAGCCATTCACACAAAAGGCCAGATAACCTTGAAAACAATACATTAAAAAATAAATACATCTATAGAAACACACAAAAATATTTCTTAATAAAATTTATACATTGGTGGTTTGCTTACAGTGGCACAAAATAAAATGGCAGTTATGACTTTTTACCTGTAAAATCACTTTAGTTTCTACAATGACCCAAGGATTTTGTTGAAGTATTTTATTCTTTTAAACTTCAATGCTGTGCCCTTGAATTTTCTGCTATTTATTGCTAAGTATCGCTTCTCTCAGCTTTGTTCCATGTTACCACAAGCCCCATTTTACCCAATGTTAAAAACAAAAACCGATTTCATGACATTTTTATGAATACGTCATTAAATTATGCCACATGCTCCATTACATGATTGTTGCTTTGGGGTTTTTTTTTTACAAGTTGTCAATTCCCGTCGGCTCTCTATCCCTATAGCTCTCTAAGCCAACAGCGTTGCACAGGCAGATACGAGTGCCACCTCTCCAAATTGCCATGCAAATCTCAAAGGCACAGAGGAGCCGCTACCACCGGCGATGCCCAAACCGCGTCACTGGGGCACAGGGGCTCGATGCTCGCGTGGCTGCCAGCACGGAAATCCAGATTTCCTGCTGTTTTTCGCAGATTCCGCCCCGGTCCTCTGGACCTGGCAGCCCGCTGACATTCCGGGGGCAGCGGACCCGCACCACGAGCCACGGCCGGGGGCAGCGAGCAGGAAGCACCGCTGCCGGCAAAGCGAGCCGCGCAGCTCGGTTTTACTGCTTCAAGGGCACTTTTTAGGCTGCCCCGGCATCCCCGGGGAGCGGCACAGGGCAGCCCCAGCATCCCCGGGGAGCGGCACAGGGCAGCCCCAGCATCCCCGGGGAGCGGCACAGGGCAGCCCCAGCATCCCCGGGGAGAGGCACAGGGCAGCCCCAGCATCCCCGGGGAGCGGCACAGGGCTGCCCCGGCATCCCCGGGGAGCGGCACAGGGCAGCCCCAGCATCGCCAGGGAGAGGCACAAGGCAGCCCCAGCATCCCCGGGGAGCGGCACAGGGCAGCCCCGGCATCCCCGGGGTGAGGCACAGGGCAGCCGCAGCATCCCCGGGGAGCGGCACAGGGCAGCCCCAGCATCCCCGGGGTGAGGCACAGGGCAGCCCCACCATCCCCGGGGTGAGGCACAAGGCAGCCGTAGCATCGCCAGGGAGAGGCACAGGGCAGCCCCAGCATCCCCGGGGAGCGGCACAGGGCAGCCCCACCATCCCCGGGGTGAGGCACAGGGCAGCCCCAGCACCGCCAGGGAGAGGCACAGGGCAGCCCCGGCATCCCCGGCCCGGCAGGAAGCACCTTCAGCCGCCGCCTCTCTGTCGCCCGAGCGGCGCGGGCAGCGCGGCCCTGCGGGCGGGCGGACCGCCGGGATGGGGGATGCGAGCCGGCAGCCCCGGGACCCCGCAGCTGCCTCCGGCCCGGGCCTCCCCCAGCGGCCCCGAGCCCGCCCCGCCGCCCGCACCAGCCGCGCCGCCCGCGCCCCTCACCGCGGCCCCGGCGCTGCCCCTGCCCTCGGCCCCGGCCGGGAGGCGCCGGCGGTGGAAGCCCGGCGGTGGAAGCTCGGCAGTAAAAGCTCAGCGGTGGAAGCTCGGCAGTAAAAGCCCGGCAGTAAAAGCTCAGGGGTGAAAGCTCGGCGGTGGAAGCCCGGCCCCCGCCGCGCTCCCTCCGCCCGCCCCACACGGCGGCGGCGGCCGCGCCTCCTCCCGCCCCGCCCGGCAGCGCTGCGGGCCCGCGGCTGCCGCAGCCTCGGTGCCGAGGGGTGAAAAGGGAAACAGGCAAAACCCAACACAAACAGCACCGCCGTGCCTGGGATTTCTGAGCCACCGCAGGAATGAAGCCTACGAAAGCAGGCTGCGGAGCTATGGCCCGAGTGGCAGCGCCATGCGCTCTCCCCAGCCGCGGCAGAAGCTGTGACACGGAGCTGTGACACGGAGCTGTGACACGGAGCTGTGACACCGCGGCTGAAGCGCTGCCGAGCCCCAGGGGCGTGCAGGGACAGCCCGGCCCCCGAGCAGCTGCAGGGCCGAGCGGGGCTCACAGCGCGGCCCAGCTGGGCAAACGCTGCTGCACTGAGGGCAGCGCTCGGGGATGCTTGATGGGGACACGGACACCGCGCTGAGCTCTGCACCCTGCGCCAGAGCCGGGTGGCACTTCCAGTCAGCAGCACTTCGGGATGCCTGATGGGGACACGGACACAGCACTGAGCTCTGCACCCTGCGCCAGAGCCGGGTGGCACTTCCAGTCAGCAGCACTTCGGGATGCTTGATGGGGACACGGACACAGCACTGAGCTCTGCACCCTGCGCCAGAGCCGGGTGGCACTTGCAATCTGCAGGACACCTGTAATTAGTTTGGTAAACACTGCATAAGTTTGGGAATGCCAAAATGCTCACTTGCCGGAAGTTCTTTGTATGAGTACAGCTTAAGGGTTTGAGCTTATTTTTACTATGAAATATGTGAGTTGCTTAAAACCAGAAAAAAAGACAGAGCAGCTGAAATATTCTTGTGAACACCGTATTTTAGTTGTGAAAAAATTGCCTGCTTTTGTCTTCTGCCTCCATCCCCGTCAGCCATAGCTATTTTGAAGAAGTGATCTTACCTCTATTTTTCTCCTTTCTTCATCTTACAACAGTGGTTACCTGGTAGAGATAGCAGGCAAAATCTCAACAGGAACCAGCTTTTATTTCTATTACTTTTATTTCTATCACTGTAGGTCAAGAATTGAAAGCCATCTGGCTGTAAAAGCAGAGCACATTAAAAAGACAGTATTTTGAACAAAAATTGGTACTGATTTTTTTACCTTCTCGATATACAAAGTCTATCAGTTCTATAGCAGTCTCATTTCTCTTCACTCTTCCTTCATGAGCATCAAATTCCCCTAAAAATTCTGCAGCTCAAAGCGCAACCTAAGGCAAAACTCACGTGCCAAATGCCAAGCATTATCCCATCTCTTAATACATCTGGAGTGATGCTGGGGTAAAGGTACAGAAGGTGACAACAGTGACAAAACGTGCCACTTCTAAAGAAATAGGTACTGCTGTGCTACCTTCTGCCACATTTTACATTTCACCTCTCCTCATGGATGGGAAGTGATCCCCACACTACTTCTCTCCATAAATTCTTCCATATCATTATAGTTAGTCTTGATGAAGGCCTAATCAAAATCAATTATGCCTTTCTTATCTCTAACATGGTAAGCCCTTTTGCACAGAGGCCAGAAACCAATTTGTCTGTGTTTGCCCCCATGCTCTACAGAAAGCCCCTTGTCAAATGGTGTTTGGGTTATTTGAGAGTCAATGGCATTAGTGAGGTCTATATCACCTCATCACCATGCAACATGTAAATGTCATTAGTGCCAAAAGAAGTACAGCTGTACATCCCTCCTTGTTTATCACATCAGGAGCACTTGCCAGTTATTTTGATTTGAGTACAGAAAGCTGGATGATGAAAAATAATCAGTCTTTCCTTTTTTTTTTTTTCCCAAGAATTATATGCAGTAAGATGAAGTTATGCTGGGCACTTAGCCTCATTGCCCTTCTCTCTTTTACCTACAAAAAATAATCAATAAAACAGTATTTTTAATAATATATATGGGACTACTGAACCATTATTATTACTATATTGATTATAAGCAAGTGTTAAGGAATATTTTGGTTTGCTCTCGGAGACAAACTAGAACATGCTTTTGTGCTGAAGTATGGTGAGATTTAACAAGCAATGCATTGGACAGCCTGCAAAGAGCACAATTCACACTGTTCCCTTTCTGTAGACACCTTTGATCTGTCTCTTTTTGCTACATTACCCTTGTATCACTTCTCCAATCTTTTTTCCCTTCTACAATCATCCAAGTCTTGTTCTTCTGCAGTCCTTAGAACAGTGAGCTTCACTCTCATCTTGCACACAAGTTCAGCATGGCCCCTGGTTTCAGGCATAGCAACAATAAGGTCTATTTAACTGTTGGAAAAACTCTTGCTGACCTGGTGCCATCCAAATCGTTTTCACGTCCTCTAATGCTTTAAAGGGATAATGCTTTTGCTAGAAGCATCTTCTTGCAGTTTCCTCAAGTCGTTTTCCAAAAGGTTACAGAGAAGCTTTCCTATAGGCACCATCCATGAACCTGCATTCCCACTCCAGGGCAGGCAGGAAGGAACACAGGTTTCCATTTCTTTCAGTAGTTCTGCTCACCTTTGGGACTAAGAGAAACTCTTCCTGGTCTTCCTTGCTATTTCTCCACCAGACAATGGACATGGCCACAGCCATCTCAGCCACAGGTTGTCTAGAATAGATCCTGCCCATTTAACACTGACACTGCTACACCAAAGGAAAGGAAAGCATCAGGCAGCTAGGAATGTGAGAAAGCAGGTGAGATAAAGGTAGCTTATCTGTCCTACTAGTAAAATAATACCTAGTTCATGTGCTTAAAAATTTCAGTATCCGTGAGTAAAGCCAAAGAATCAGAGAGCAATAGGAAAGCCAATCTGCTGTAAAGCTACTGGGAGTTAGCAAGCTGCAGTGATGACAAGTGCATCTCTGTCCTGGAGAGCTCATCAGTACAAGACAGCTGGAGAGCCAGTCTTGAAAACATGGGCTCCAATAGCACATGCATTTGCCCAAGACTTCAGGTTGAAGGGGCAGTAGGAAGTACTGATGGAAAGAAGAAAAGTGAATCCTGGTTGTAGAGTTTCTCAGTGTCTCCTGTTTCTGCCCAGGTCCCACAGAATAAGCCATAAGCAGTAGTAAGCTGCTCAGCACATCTTCCATGCACTGCCCACACCAGAAAACATGCTGCCATGTCCAGAATAGCTCTCAAATTTTAAGATTATGACTATAGCCATAAGAGTCAATATAAGGTACACCATAACATTTTCAATAAATGTACAAATCATTTATTTAAAATTCAAAACTCAGCAATACAAACAAAATACTTAAGAAACCATAAATCCAAAATGTAAACACTTATAGAAAATATATGAACTGTACCAGTTTAACCACCCACCATTGTACACAGAAGACAGCAAGAAATAGACAAACCAATACCCAATTCTTCTTTTCTTCTCAAATTCGAGTTTAGAGGTAGAATACCACTGTGAAAGTCTCAAAAAAAATTCAGTAAAATTATGCTACAAATAAATTTGGCCCAGATACTTATAAACATAATGAAACCAGAAAAAAAGATTCTTACTGAGAGCTCTTGCACAATGAAATTTGGCATGGTACTTTCCAAGAGATAAAGCAACTTTCCTGGTAAATACTGGTTTATGTTCTTGCAAGAAAAAGATCCTGTGCTTTTTCCATTGCTGACAAAGAAAACATTTAAAAATAGACCAACTTTTTGGTAGGCATAAAGAAAGCAAGTGTTTCTCAGTAACTTGTCCTAGAAAGCCAATCTGGGGAAAAAAAAAAGAAGTGTAACTATTAAAAGAAGGCATTTTGAAAGACTTTATGAATACTTGATGCATACTTATTTGGGTGGCACAGTCCTCAAGGGGGAAGGGGGGAAGTTAATACAACAGGAGAGGAAAAATAAAGAAAGTGTCTTTTCCACTAGCAGGTGAACTGACTGGTTTTTACATTTTATTGTCATTCAGTCTTCCTTAACTACTACAATTTTATCCTCTCAGGAAAAGATGTATCTGTGAGAGACACGCTACAACATCAAGTGCAGTAAAAATTACCCAGGTAATCTCAAAGTTACATATATTCCCATTTTGTTCATCAGATAACCTGCAAGAAGTAGAAACAAAAAATTGCAATTCTTCAGACAATATATACAAATTCATAAAAAAAACCCCACAGGAACAGTTTGCAAGCTCAAATACAAACATTATTCAGAAAAAACCCCAACATTTTAGTATAAAGACTGGCTGCTAAGTGCATCATTTAAACTGCTGCATGCAAATAGTGGAACCTATGGTTGTCTAAGAAATTTAACTATCAACAACTGTTAGGCTTCTGCAATTTAGTTTAGCAAGGATTTTCTCAAGTATTTGCCGAAGGACATTTGTGGTTTAGAAGCAGCAAAATAAAATTTGCAGTCTTAATGCCTTCTTGCTCTATGGTATATAGAACCACTTGTCCCAGCCTTCAGAAAAAGAGGCAAAAGAGTATTTTCTGCCACAGACTAGCTGAAAATAGCTTTCATGTGCCTGCTACCTCATTTGGGCAAAACTACTAGTGTGGTGCAGTTTAAATAGTCTGAGCTATATTTATAAGATTTTTCTGAAGCAAATTAAAGAAGCATTTGGACTGTACTCACAGCAGAACTGGCAACATTACCTGGCAAATAACCAAGTGATCTCTCCCACTAACACTAGAGGATCAGTCCAGCACAAAACACAAGAGATAAGCATTTCTTCTACAAAGTACATTCTTCTGCTGAACATGAAGCCTTTCAGAAGGAAAGAATAAAATATTAACACCGGAACCTTAGACCTTCCAATTTCTTTATGAAATTTCCATCACCTCCAAAGGAAAACTGTGCATCCCTATCCAACTAAAAGACTATTACAAACCTAGATTAAGGAAACTTACTAAAAGATGAGTAAATGCTAAGCCATATATTAAACTATGACACTTCCACATCATAATTCTTTGAGAGATCAAAAATAGGGCTGAAAGAAGACGATTTTAAGTATACATCCAGTTTTATTCCTTATTTTTCCACTGTATCCCTCATTATGCTTTTCCCTGTATGTATTTTAACGTTCAGGATGAAAATATTTTCTGTATACACAAATTAATTGCATTTAGCCCTGTAAAAACTAATCCCAAACTTCACCATTCTTTGATTTCTCTATATTTAGGCAACTCATCTTCTACACATGCAAGATACTTCTCAGAATATTAGAAAAAAAAAATTCTAGTATTTCACCATTTCCCAAAAAAAGTAAGATATAACTGAATATTTGTTGGTACATGCTTGGCTGTACCCTGCATAAAACCATTTTTGTATATCTAGGTTACACATTAATAAGGACAACAGGTGACCTCGGGATTAGTTAAAGTAAGTTGCCTTGTCTTTGTGCTTGCAAGTTCTAATAACAAAAGGAAGTATCAAGAAACATCTAGGGCTTCTATTAAAAATTTACTTGCACCAAGATTCCCCATTCTGACAACTGCAAAATTAAAGTTGTTTCACCTCTAATTCTGCAGCAAAAGTGAGAATCCAAACCAGCAAAATAATATGCTCCCCTCAGTGTCTCCAGTAAGAGAAACATGGTTATCCAGGCAGTGGTCTAATTTCTTCCAGGTCTTGCAATATAGCACGCTGTCAAGAAAGGGAACTCACACCTGACCACTGCCTCCCGAGTGCAAGATCCAGAACTGTTTCAAACACTGAAATAAGTCCTCTCTCAATATGCAAAGAAGTCTCTTTGAAGTTTGGGGGTTTTATATAACATCTTGACATTCAAAGAGCTAAGTCCTATGAACTGCAGATCCCCAGGCATGGCAGATTTAAAGCCAAATTCAGCACCTTCAGAGGACAAGGGTATGATCCTGTGGACTACACGCTGCTTTGCCCAGGTAATCAGACATTGTGATACATTAGTGCACCTGTACCATTTTCAATACCTAAGCACCACCGTGCTCTAAGATCTAATTATGAAGATGGTCGTGCTAGAAATGTGCTGTGACTACACTCAGTTACAAAGACAGCACATTAAGAACCTACCACCTCTGCTGAGGTGGGTTTTCTTTAATGCTCCCGTAGATGCACGGCGCAAAGCTGACTGCACAGACAGCTCTTTGGAGAACTTCTTTGAGGTGGGAGAAAAAAAAGATGATGGATACTCTAAACACAGAGGCAAGTTTTATTCTTCCAAGGTGAACTTCACCACTGGGAACATGGCTGGTACAAGTCCAATCCAATTTATGTTCTAAATAAAAGATATTTTGAGGCCTCAGGCAGATACTGGCTTCATCCCAAACTCCTGAGTAGTGGTAAATTTCAGCTTGGAACCTAAAGCAGACATGCAACCAAAGCTTTCACAAAAATGAAGTTATTTCACATGGTAAAATATTTCACATGGTATGGTGGCCTCAAATGTAATTTTAAGAGTGCTAGTTGGTTTTCATGACCCCATAGCACCAGAAGTTAACCTGTGGATCCAGAGAATTACAATAAACATGTGTCTTTGTAACTGAAAAGAAGACATTAGCAAACTACTGCAACACTGGGCTTCCAGTACATGTTGCAAAATGCAGCATCAGCAAATGCACTGATGCCTGTGAATCACAACACCAACTTTTATTTCACTAGTGGCCATTGCAAATCACATGGCAAAACTTCTCTTGTCACTGTTGAAGTATGACAAGATACCCGATCATTCTCCAGTAAAGAACCCAACATAGCCATGGCTAGGTAAGATACAAACCCTGCTGCTTTCTCAGTGTTTAAGTGGAAAGCATAGCCTAGGTATCTCAGCATATTTGCTAACTGGGAAGAAATGCAACTTTTTATCCAGGTCTAATTAAAATGTCAACTACTGGACATACAGGGAAAAAAAAAACCAACCAAAAATGCCAACAGAGATATCAGGAATGAGTTAAGTCATAGGATTTGTTTTTAGTATTTATACCTGTAGATAGAAGTAGCTGTGATCCATCAACCTCACTAATGCCAAGCAAGTCCAAGTCCCACATGGACATGAGCATCCTAGTGGAGCAAAACATACTCCTCCAAGTCTGCTGCTGTAACCCAGCAGGGCAGTCCTGGAAATGATGTTCCCAAATCACATGCCCTTCTGAAATTCTTACTTAGTCCTGGCTGCTACTGGTTCCATTTTGAGTCTTACCTGAGAAGGCAGGGAAATTCAACCCCAGGGCAAACAAAGGTCAAGGCTTGTTTGAAGCTCCCTGAGGTCTCTCTCCTGTAAGTCCTTGTTTCAGTGTGTGTATGTAAATGATCTAATTCCTCACCAGCAGCTTCAAGTTATTTACAAAATACTCACTGACTTGGACACTGGTTTTCTGGATTGATACACTGACCAAGTTACTTTTGTTTAAGTCAAAAGAAGCCTGAAAAGCAACTTTTCATCTTTCTCAGGAGGCTGCATCCTGCCTACAACAGGATACTGCCTGTCTTGAGTCCATTTCTTCCCACATTGTCTGCTTCTCTTTGCAAAATAAGAACTTAATCTTTCTTTGCAGGAAAAAAACAAACAAACAAACAAATACTAACACATTCACCAAAGTGAATTTACAGGAACAATACCACCACCACCACCCAATCTTCAGAATTAATTTAATGGAGGCCAGTTATTAGGATACCAGTTTTATGTTTGAAAATAAAGTGCAGAATGATTGTCACTGAGAACTTTGCTGATTTAAGGTTAGCATAGTTAGTGTCAATCCTCAGCAACATCAATAAAATAGTAATTACAACAAATCCATAACATAAGTCAAAATCTGAAACAACACACATGAGAAATAAGTTTTGCATAAACAGGAAAAAGAAAGAGAAGGTGAAATGAAATCCCTAGTCCTTTGTGGAAGTGATCCTATTATACAGCTATCCCAACATGTAGCATCTGAAACGAAGAATCACAGTCTGTTTGCTTCCCTTCTACTATTCCTGAATTCAGTTTGTAGCTTCCTGGTGGTGTCTGACAGATTTCACCCCGGACAGGGGAAGATGTGTCTTGAGGGAGCTCTACAGAGACAGTGTCAGAGGAAGAATCTTGGCTTTCTGCTGACACAGAGATCTGTAAACAGCTGCCCTCCATTTCCTCATTGCAAACTGTGTCTTCATCAGCCTCTTCCAGCTGCTGAACAGATTTTAAATACTGTTCTATCAGTCCGTTGTCCTGCTCATTACTAGAGCTCTCTTTACTTTGCCCACACTCCCCAGGGCCATCCTCTTCTAAACAACAGGCTAAAACAGAATTGCCACATTGTTTGATGGTTTCCATTGAAAGGGAGCTCTCAGTTCCTTCAGCTGAGCTCTTTTCAGAGCCACACAGGTCACTGCCATGAGTCTGATCAGGCGCAGAAGTATGAAAGCCAGAATCTGGCAAGTGCAACAAGGACCTTTCCTGAAGGTCATCCTCACTGGCTGGAGCTAACAAAGCAGAACTAACAGCTGGTGGGGCTTCTTGCTCCACTGCAGATGGCTGAAGAGGTGGTTTGGATGTACATAAAATATTGGCTGAAGGGACCCCAGCACCACCTAAATTCTGCATCACTGAAAGCTGCCATTGTTGAAGGGATTTAACCTATAGAGAGAAAAATTCATTATGAAATGCAGCTAAATGTATTTCGATTTCTAGTGGATTTCTTGCATTTAGCAACCAAGCTGTAGTATAAAATCCAAGACCAAGTGACAAAAGGTTTCCTATATCATTAGGGAAATTTTGTTCTTCTCACTGTGAAATCATAGCTTTTAAACCTACATGCCAAACACTGACAGAGCACACAAGCTCCCAATTCAACTACCTGAAGAAAAAGAAATTTGTTCTTAAAACCAGAAAGGATTTATCTGCTTTTAAGAAAACAGCCTTATTTTTGGAAGCAAAGCTTATTACAAGGTGTATTAACAACTTTCCTGCCTCAAAAATGAGCTGCTTATAACCAACATTGCTTGATATCATCTCACCTGCCATGGGCATTTACCCATAACATCATTCTCCCCAGTCCTGCTTATGTTTATTCAACTTTTCTTGTATTTTGTCTTCCTTCTTACACCAGACCACAATCCAGCCTTTAGTAATAAAACCAGCATTCTTGCACTAATATTCTGAGGGTTATTTCCCCCCATAGTATCATTATAGCAGACAACACAGCAATAAGATTCTATTAAACCACTCAAATCATCAGAAAAACTGAACCATATTGACTGTCTCTTCAGGATCTACAGTAAAAAATAATGCAAATTCACACATAATCAGATTCAAATTCGAATTCCAAATTCACATTTAAGCAGAAAAACAAGAGGACAAAAATTACTTACCTGGTTCCAAAGAAATTTGATAGCTTCCTCCTGTACAAGCCTCTGCATTTTATCTTCCTCTCTTTCTTTCCTCAGTCTGTAAGAGCACACATTCAAAATTTATGCAGCTTAAATAAGCAACATTTTGGTAACAAGAGCAAAAAGAACACATCAAAATGCCTACTTATATAACAGCACTTTTAAAAGATACAACAGAGCCTAACATTAAGAAATTACTGCAGTCTGGCTTGCCATAAATACCCAGCTGCTGACTTCAAGTTTCTTTTTCAGTTACATTTAAATTCTGCTTCCTTTTACCCCAGCATTTTTGTTGGCTTGGCAATAATGTGTCTTTTTCTAAATTGAATGTGAGCTCCTATTTTTTCCTGCACAATTATCACCCCCTCCACACCAAATAGTACTTCTTCATTTCAAATTATGCTGTCCCACTGATGTATGGATGGAGTATGATGTGTAAGCATTGGGCGTTTCTGGAGGTTCACTGAGCACTCAACTTGATTTACAGAACTTTTGTTACTTGTGACAGTGAAGAAAAAGAGCCTGCCAGACTAACTGATCCGGGATGATCTAGAAAGATATTAAGTAAATACTGCATTTTTGCCTTACAAATTGAGGAACTTTGACCATGATCTTCTCCAGACATGGATTCACAGGATCAAAAATCAAAACAGAACCAAACACAGAATCACATTTTAAAATTGTATCATACAAGGTAGAGGAAATTTTTTTCACAGCAACAGAAGAATGGGTCTCAATATGGACACTTAATTTATAGACTCTAATTGTGAGGAGACAAATTTAAAAAAATCCCATTCAGCAATTTCTATTTTGAAATATGCAAGTCCTACTAAAAGAGGAATAGAAAAATATGTTCCAACCCAACCCACTTATAGAAGGCACTTTGAGAGTATGAATAGCTATGTGCAAAACTGTGGAAGTGATCCTGTAGTGTAATCAGTTTTATGTTTCTGATGCTAAGTTCTACTGCGAGTAGTTGTATCATATATATCTGTTCTGAAATACTCTGGAATGATGGTTGTATCAGACAGACTTGCAAATACACAGCACGACCTCAGCTTACTTTTTTATTTCAGCAGTTAAGCAAATGATGTGCTCCTGCATTCTGTGCAGTCGAATTTCACTCCGCACTTCCTTGGCTCGAGGATGGTGGTTCCTCGTGTAGAAGCCTCTCCAGGAAGCTTGAAGCTTGGTAGCTGCTTCAGTCATCCTTTGCAGCTCAGCTGCACCTTGATCAGCTGGTGCTGCACCTTGCACAGCCAGTGAACCAGACCTTTCTTCTGTCATCTGGTCAGGACAAAGAGTTTTTACTCCTGATTCAGCACCCAACGAGGGGCTGGGGTGACTGTGCACAGCTTGGCCTGCAGAGACCCCTAAAGAGCTGCCAGTCTTTGCAGCCAGGCCAGCTGTCACTGCATCAGGAGCAGGCACCTGCAGCACCTCTTTGATACCCTCTTGCCTTTCCACACTTCCTGCTGCTCTACTAGCGTGCTCTCCTGTAACAGACAAAGCTTTTTGCTTGTTAGTTGTTTCCCTACTATTATTATCTCTCACACCTTCAATCACTGTATCATCATCATCTTCTAGGCCCAAATTGATTCCATGTAGCTTCAGGTCTGAAGCAGGAGACATTGGAGACAATCCTGAAGCAACTGGCATGAAAGTTGACTCTGAGGATAAAAGGCTGCTGTTTAGTTTGTCTTCATCTGTGTGTACATCTTCGAGGTGTAGCTCCTTGGAAAAGCTTCTTTCATTAAGAAAAGTGTTCTTTACTGCATAGGAATGATCATTGCTTGCACTTGGTCCAACCCAAGAATTCCTCTGGATGACAGGCTCTACAGATAGGCAGAAAGCCACATTATAGTGTTAGAGTATTTCAAAAATAGTAACAGTTTGTTTAATTCATAAGGATTCCCAGTTTGGTTTTGACAGTTAGCACCTGGGTGGGCAAGATGATCTAACATGTTAGTAATGATGAGCATCATTTCTATATCAGGACAATATGTACCACAGTAACATCCAAACTTGGCAAATACTGGGTACAGGAAATTGCACAAACTGCACTTCCTTGTATAAAATGCAAAAGTCAAAGTAGTTTCTCTTTACTTTCTTGGATTGGGTTTTTCACCTAACCAGTCTACTAGCATTTCAAGACACAAATAAGCATGGACTGGATATTTTTTTAGAAACAAAGTATAACTTCATTTGAGAAAATCGAAGATCAATAAAATAAAACAATAACAGGGTCGTGTTCTGAAATTCCTTCCACAAAGTTACCTATGTTCAAAAGAAAAATATTTATTTCCACAGGTTAAATCACAGGTGTAGATAAGCTACTTACCCTTTTCAAGAACCACCTGTGATGGCTGGGCCAGGCCACTGTGTTCATGAGCAACTGGCACTGTTTTGCTGGGAGCAGAAGATGTAGGTGGTTCCTCATTTTGGTTTTCATGCATCAGCTGCCTCTGGTGGAGTCTAAGCACAGAGTGCCAACAACAGATTTTATGTTTCTTTTAAACTTTCTTTTGTACAGAAAACATCTAAAAGAAACTATGAACTATTTCAAAAGAAAAAAGTGATCAAAACATTCTAAAGGAGAGGCTAGTTATGCAGACAAGGCACTAACAGGACTATTCACAAAGCAGGAAATTGCAGTCTTTTCCTGCTCCCCTTCCTCCATCCCCTCTTTCTTCATTACATGTACCAAAAACAAAAAAAAAAAAAAACAAAAAGCCCCCCAAAAAAACCCAAACCAAAACAAAAAAAAACCAAACAAAAACGAGAAAAAACCCAACATGCAATTCTGACTCAATTCTGACTATAAACTAAAAAAACATAAGGTTATTTCTGCAAACAAAGAAAGCATGCAGACATTTTAAATGTTTAATGTGGAATACATTATGTGTGTAGGTATAAAGGCATATCTTTTACATTTCAAAGTGAGTGAATCAAGGAATAGGCTCCTGTTACTAACAGCCAGATATCCTAGTACAAATCAACAAACATTTTCACAGAAAAAAAAAACCATCCTTTACAAATTCAGAGAATGCACAGGTTGTTTGAGCCCAGCTAAATTAGAAGCTCAGGAGACAAAGTCAAACTGTCTTATAAATCATATAGGTGATACAGGTTTGGCTTTTTCTGCCAAATCATCACCTAGCTTTTTCTGCTACTTTTTTTTTGGCTTGGTTGTTGAGGGATTTTTAATTTTGAAGAGTTATATTTAGCAGAACAACTTCCTGAATTTTCCCCAGAAACATGTGAATGCTAGAGCACTTAGCTAAAGATTCCAAGGTCAAGATGCCTTGACTGCACCTTCTCCTCAGAAACAGCTACAACATTTCTGCAATTTCCTCCCAAGACCAATCTACCCTTGCAAAGTGGGCAGTAACTCCTTCCAGATGCTCCCAAGTTTCTGGCCCTTTTGATGAGATACCCTTCTGCTAACTACAACACTTTTGTTGCTCAGCTTTTTAACCACACTATGCCACTTAAGTAGCCTGCTCCTGGGAGCTGAATTTTCTGCTCTTACTGCAAGAAAAAGTTAGTAAATAGGTCCTGCAGAATAGAACAACCTGCATTGCCTTGTTTTTTGCTTTCTAACCAAAACTAGTTCACCTTTACATGGTCAAAAATCACACCATGATAACTTTACTCATCTATTTGCACAAACCTTAGCAACACAGCTACTGCTGGCAGAGCCAGAGGCCTCTGCTGACAGATGCCAGATACAGATGGACAAATGCATCACTGGGAAGTGTCCCTCAAAGGACAACTTTAACTTTAAAACCAAGAAAGAAAATCTCAACAGTAAAAAAGTGGCTGATATATCAGTGTACCACAATAGTCCTCGTTTACAATTAGAACAAAAGCTAAGCTCCTTTTTGAAGTTTTCATCAATTTTTTGTGTGGCAATAAAAAAAAATCCCAGTGCATAGTTGGTTTATTTTAATCACAGTTCTAACAAAATTACTTTCAGTGTCCTACAAAGCATAGACTGAAAAATATGAAGGAATTTTCCCCTAGATGGCCCAGAAAGCAGGAAAACACTCCTCCTGCTGCTGCCTTGCCTCTCATTCCCATCTAGGACACATCCTGTACCTCCATGACACTTTGTATCTCCAGTCCTCGCTGTTACTTTGAAATACTTAAAATGGAATCTTACTATATCTAACACATCAGATGCATAATTATGTTCTTAATTACATTCTCTAAGAAAGAAACTAAGTTCTCACCTTCGCTTACTCAGTATTTTTTCCAGTTTGGCATCCTCTTCAGTCTGGAGTCCATATGCAGATGTGAGAGGACAAACAGTAGCCAAGTACTGAACTAGCTGAACATGCTGCCCAGGTCGAAAAGACCTTCCTTTCCCTTGACTGTAGAGCCATTCTGCTTTCAAACTGTTAGGAAGGGGGAAAATGGTTTAATAAATGGCTCCTTTAATAAATGGCATAGAAACAGGAACTCTGTTTTCACTACAGTTCTTCTAGTGGGTACCAAAGAGCTAATCTACAAATCTAAGCAAAATTTGGAATATGTGCAATACCCAGGGAAACTGGCAATGTCATAAACAGAACAATGAATAATGTATTCATTTACTTAAGCATCAATGAAACAACCAAACAAAAAAATCCCACTTATTCAAAATTATGCAGTCTGCTTTGTGTGTAGTCTTTGAGCACTGAAAACACATTTGTCTCAATGAACTTATCAGCAAAGCTTTCACAGAAACAGAGAAGTTCATAAAAATATGCAAAACAGACACAGAGCAAATATTGTTAAAAAGCATTCAACAAGTTTTTCAAATTAATTTCTGAGAATACTTAATACAATACATCACATGTATTATAAAAATATGTGTATATATAGTTGTATATATACAAGTACATGTACATACAGTTGATATGGAACATCCCCTTAGTCATGAAAAGAAGTCTAGAATTCCAACAGGCAACTCTCTTGGAAAGTCATAGCATGTTATGGTGAAACAGAAGAAGAATTAGTTTACCTTTGACCAAAAAGGGGGCACCTTTTTATTTTAGTAACAGGGGGAAAAGTACATTAATGTCCTAGAATGTGTTAGTGTCCTGGATTGGAATGTGCTTATACTGGATAATGCCTATGCTTGGACTGTTCTGATGTCAAGAACTTTGTCATACAGATACCATAGTGATCTAATGAGCACAGTGATACAGTAACCAATGATTTGAGCAAAATAGTATTTAAGTAATTGATAACTAAAAAAAAAAGCTAAATCTAGAAATGCACACACAAATCACGCTTATATACGGACAAGTTTGAGCTTCCCCCAAGACAGCAGCTTTAACTCCTGCTGATTGTCACATTCTGCAAATGTCAGAGTCTGTAAAGAAAGGGTACCAGACCACTGATGAACTGCTACCACTGTTCTGCTTTGTAGAGTGCTCCTGCAATTTGAGCACCAAAACAAAAGTTTAACCTCATACTTCTATCTAAGCAAACAAAATAATTCCCGTGTAACAGATGATAAATTTAGCTAAAGCAATTTTAGCTTAGCCAAACTTCATGTAGTAATTTTAGAGATTTAATAACACTATTATGTCACCTTTCCTTCTGAGAAATCACATATCCATCAAGAACTTTAAGGTTCAGACACCAGCTGACAATATAAGGTCTGTAGTCAAAGCCAGGGACAGAAGGTGTGGCTATCACACAAGGATTGTCCATCACTGACAGCTGTTCCAATTGGTGAAGAGAGGCCAGGAAAGAAACCTTGAGAAAGCAAGATACATTTGTTAACTGAGGAAAACATTCCACATTTCTCCTAACTACAGCTGGACAGCTCATGCAAAACAACAGAATGACAAATAAATCGAAAATCACATTCAGTTTTTGAACACAAAGGACTACAAAGGACCTTCTATCAGCTACTGCCATTTCCCATTAATTCTTCTGTAAATGCTGTTAGTCCTTGGAAATTACCTTCTCTTAAAATTTGGGGCTTTATGTATAGAAAGGTGTAGTATGAATCCAGTTTACTACAACAGGTGTTAGATTTTGAAAACAAAGGAAAAGGAAAAAAGGAAAAAAAAAGGGCAAGCCAAAAAGCTGGAAAAACCCTGTCCGGTTTTGAAGAGAAATTCCTACCAAAAATTTTTCTTCTGACATGAAATCCCAACGAAGAGTTTTGGTTGCTACTTATAATACATCAAACAAACAAAACAATAAAGACAAAAGTCACAGGCAGATTGTTTCTCTTACACAGTGTTTGAAAAATAGGTCAGTGGCAACAAGTGCAATCCAAAATCCAAAACTCTGTTCTAATCCCAGCAGCTGCAGAAGCTGTCTGAAGCATTTAATCAGCTCAGCTTTCAACTTTCAGACAAATAGGAAAGGTTAAGCCTAAAAGTAACATCCTTGAATAACAAAAACATAACAGAAAAAAAGCAAATTTCTTTCCAGACTAAATCTTAAAAGATACCACTAGCTCGTGCAGCTAATGCAAATATGGTTATTACAGATAAACAATTAAACTATTAAAAGTTGGGTTGTTTCAAAGAGAGCCCATTTTCAGTTACAACCTCAAAAATATTGTTCGTCTTCCTTCTTTCAGTCTACATAAAGACAAGGTGATCTATCTTCTATATCTTACCTCATTTAAGTCTCTGATTTCATTTTCTGCCAAAGAAAAAACAGTCAAACTCTGAGGTAGGCAAGCAGGGGCAGTGCGTAGTGAAGTTATAATATTTCCATGTAGCAACAGAGTCTATAAAATAAAAACACATGATGAAATGAATGTCTGATCAAAACCCACAGATTTCTTTTTTAGGCATCACCTGACAAAAATACATTGCAAAAGAAGTATAAGTAAGACTTTCTGGTCACAGTTACCAAAAAATGCATTTGGAAACGTTTTTCTCTACAGTGTGCATGTTGGAAGAGTTAGAAGTATGTTTGGTTATATTCATGATAGGAGATAAGAGAATAAAGAGCTATGAAGAAGATATCACCATCATATCTTTATCAAAATCATTAGAGTGGCTATAGAAAAATCACTACCTCAGCTCCTGCAGCTTCCAAACAAGGAAGAGAATATTTACACGCTTCCCTCAAGAAATTACAGTTAATGAATTAAAATGCTCCAAGAGCTAGTGTTCAAAGAGTGAATGTCTAAAGGCAGCAACTTTCAAAGCAAATTTCTTTGTGTATAGAATGCAATAAAGACAGAGCTAGAACATCTACCTTTAGTGAGGTAAGCTTGGAGAGATCGCCTAATTGAGCTATGTTATTGTCTGACAGATCAAGATGCTGAAGAGACAGGCAGGAATTAATTTGTTCAATGGCCTACAAAAATAAAGAAATCAGTTACTCACAGTAACTTTTTTTAGCTACTAAATAAAACCAGGTATCAATAATTATATTTTGAAAGATAAAAAAACCCACTAGCTAAGTAACACAAAGTAAAAACTATGTTTTAATACAGTTGTATTTTAAAGATAACAATTCTTTTTCCTATTTTGGAGACTACTTCCTTACTTTCATTTCATTTTGATATCAAACCTTTTATTTTTTTTCCTAGACAACTCTACTCCAAAAGCTGCCATCTTCTATTTCATAAGCCAGCAGACACAAAACATTAACATTGTTGTTACAATCAAAACATATTCAGTTTTCTTTGCAGCATTTTCCAAATTTCAATAACACAAGAATCTGGTAAATGCAACAGACTAAACACTTTACCTTAATGTTATTTCCTGCCAAATTCAGCCATTCCAGGTGCACCAAATCCTTGAGCCCTTCCACATACCCAATACTGTTATGAGGCAAGCTGAGCACTCGGAGCTTGGTCAGTTTTGCTACGCCCATCATTCGCACCAAACGGTTGTTGGCTACAGAGAGCTGCAGACAGACACACAAAATAAACGGTTTCAACTATGCAGATAAAGATTTTACTTCTAACAGTTAAAAATCTACTCCAACAGATACTTGTTCAATCTCCGTATTTCATTTTCATGTAAATGACACAGACAAAAAACCTGTAAGGGCCAGGAAATAAATTACTGATAAATTAACATGAGTCCTCACAGCTCATTCCACAAACTTAAGAGGAAAATATCCTAGCAATAGCTAAATAAAGGAAAAAGAACGAGGAATCGTGTCATGTGAAAATATCGTTGTAACATCAGAACTGCCAATTCATTGTGCAAATTGTTGCCCCATTCCTGGTGTAAAATTGCACTTACTGTCAATATGGCAGAGGACAAAATGTATTTCATACAATTCTCAAAGAGGTCCTGTGCTAATAGGACTGGAAACCACAAACTTTTAAAAGGATAAATCCAGACTAGACACACACTTCAGTAACATGATCACCAAGCTGGCAGTGTGGTGAAGGTTTGTTGTAGCAACAAACCCCACCTCTGCCAACTCAGTGTAGCTGGGCTGTAGAAGTTATCAGGCAGCTTTGAGTCTATCCAGAAGAACCTTCAGTGATAATATTAAGTTATATTTAAGGTTACAAAGCCCATGTACTCAAAAGCTAATAACTATCAAAGTTTGAGTTATCAGTGACTTTTCTAAGTGTCCTTATGATGTCTCTCCCCCATTAAGATTTATTCAGCTCATTTTTAGTTACAGCCCCCTCCATTGAAAGCAAACTTTTCTACTTTAGTCAGCCATCATTTATTTTCCAGTGAAGACAGTAACTGCTAGCTTACTTCATTACATAATATGGCCTGAAGGCAGAAGAGTCTAACATCATATCACCATTGTTTGATAATAATTTCAATCAAGTAACACTCACCTGCATCAGATTCCTGCATTTCTCCAAGTGTTCTAATTTAATTATCTGATTTTTGTCCAGAATCAGAGTCTGAGTATCAGCATCACAGGGCAAGGTTGGACCCAGTTTTTGCAATCCTTGACCTGAGCAGTTGACTACCAAGCCTTAGGAAAAAAAAGGAGAAAAAAACAACAAAAAAGCACCACAAAGTTTATATATGAGAACATGTACTGGAAAAGCAACCCAAGACAAAAAGATTTGTTTTATAATAGATGCAGATAATTTGGAAAAATTGATTAGTTTTCTTTTACATGTAAAACTGAAGCAAATTACTTCAGCTCAAACACTTTAAGAGTAATTGATCCAGCTACTGGAAAATATACATACCAGACACTGCTCCAATTAAAAACTCTTCCAGAATTCTGGGAAAGTCACAACAGCTCCTTTGTACTGAGATGCAGCAAAATTCTGGTAGCTAAATTTAAAGGTGTGATCCTCAAAACCCCAAATTTCAGAAGAGCCTAAATTTTTTAATTCTTCAGAGGAATTAAGTTTTGAGCAGCTTGACAACTATGTGTAAGCATTCTATCTAAACTAAGAAGCCATCCATGCAGCCATGCTACAGTACTGGGGGCATTGGGAAGAACAAACTGTAAATGGGCTAGCCTACTATTTATTTAATGCAACACACAATTCAAAGGTTCCATGCAGAAAGGTTCACAACATAAAGTTAAAAGGCAAACATATGCCATATACAAGGAGCTTGAATCACTGGGTACTCAGAGTGACACCTGATAATCATAGTAATTTTCATACATTGAGCCTCTGCTGTGTATTTGATGTACAAACATCACTTTAGTGCTTCTTGATCTCTTAATATCTGTTCAGTAAATAATGCTTGAGTTTTCAGCAACATATCCCAAATAGTGTCCTCACCCTAATATGATTAATATTACAGTTTATAGGTTTTTAGGGTTTAGTTACACTATGGATGGAGACAAACATTTTTTTGTGTACCATTTTGTTCGCTAGAGAACATGGATTTCTAAAAAAGATGTCTGATGATATTTATTACATTCCCATCATTTTTTTCAAATCCACGGTTGCCCCAAGAGCTTTGGAGAGCAGCAAGGCAGAGCCAGCAACCATCACTCTCCTGTCTTTGCACATTCAGGAAGTACTGCTTGCTTCTCACTCAAGCAGTCACTTCTGCAACCGCTTGGCCACTTTAATTGACCGGACAAACTTTGTATCTGCTCCTTTATCCAAGGGTTTGTTACAAAAATTCACAAGTGGCCCCTCCAACATAGGAGAGAGGCGAGGACCCACAGTACTGAATTGCAAGAGTAATCAGTTTATTCATGCACATGAGGTGTCCCTTTCAAACTGGGGCACTCGGAATGTGGCTTTACACACAATTCTCACAGATTTCCAGCATCCAAGTATAACATGATCCAATTGCTACTTAATACACACAACTATTTGCAAAGAACCTGTATTTCTATGGCAACATCATCCACCTGCTTTGCTGTTGAACTAGACATCCCTGCAGCCAGACTTGCTATAATCACTTCCCCACGATGCTGACAAAGGAAGGTTTTCACAGAGGCGTTATCTCCCTTGTCTGGGGGTATCCTTTATGAGCACCTTCAAGATTCAGAGAACCATAGGTCTCTCTTTCACCATCGTCCGTCCTTCTCCTTGCAACAAGCTTTACTTTGCTTGCTTAAGCATGGCGATTCAGTATACAGCATGAATTATACACACGTGTATAACTCAACGAAATTATTACGATTCCATTCCATAAAGACTCATTAATATAATACCTTGGGAACAAGATTTTCCTAATATTTCAGGACCCAAGAAATTAAAAAACTTGAATTTGACCCAGGACATTTCAAAACCGCTTATTTCTGGTTCGGCAGGTAGCAAGGTTTGGCAGGTAACTACAGCCGCAGAAGCGGCGCTGTCTCCAAGACCTCTCAGCGCTCCCCGCTAGGGAAAACGGGCCCTGTACGATTCAAACCCCGGCCTGTACAGGCTCTAGGCGGCGGCGGGCCCTGCAGCACGACGGAAGCCGCTCCGCCCTGCCCGAGCCGGGGGATCCTCGGGGCGGGGAGCGGGGAGCGAGGCCGTCCGGCCCGGCCGCCTCCCGCCGCGCGGGGCCCTCAGGGCGGGCGGAGCGGCGCCGAGCCCGCGGCGCTTTCCGGGACCCGCGGCCCCCGCACCTGCGCGGGGCTGCCCTTACCCGCTCCGGCCGCCTCATCCCCCGCCTTGCCCGCGGCGCCGGCCGCCGCCATGCCCCGCGCTCCACAACACCGCCGGGCGCCGATGGGCCGGGCGGCGATGGGCCGGGCCGCTCCGCCGCGGCAGCGCCGCGCCCGCG
>QUSF01000054.1:2164409-2197212 GCA_003676055.1 Chloebia gouldiae
TCCAAGATGGCGGACCCGCTCCCTCCGCCCCTTCCCCGCCCCTCCCGCGCGCGCGCGGCGCCGCCTCACTTCCGCTTGTGCAGCAGCCATTTTGTCTTTCCGCCGCCGCCGCTGCCCGAGCTTCTCCCTCCCTCCTGCCGCCGCGGGCCGCGACACTCCAGTTCCCCCCCGGCGCGGCTCCCGCCGGGCCGGGGCCGGTCCCGATCCCGGCCCCCTTCCCCCATCCCGGGAGGCTCCTCCGCAGCCCCGGCGCGGCTCTGAGGGCGCGGGGGGGCGGCTCCCGTGCCCGCGCCGCGCGATGTCCAGCGAGGAGAGCTACCTGGCCATCCTGCGGTACCTGACGAACGAGCGGGAGCCGTACGCGCCGGGCACGGAGGGCAACGCCAAGCGGAAGATCCGCAAGGCCGCCGCCTGCTACGTGGTGCGCGGCGGCACGCTGTACTACCAGCGGCGGCAGCGCGACCAGCAGCGCTTCGCCGAGCTGGAGGTGGTGCTGCAGGCCGAGCGCCGCGCCCGCCTGATCCGCGCCGCGCACCTGGCGCCCGACGGCGCGCACCGCACCCGCCTGCAGACCTGGCACGGCCTGTCCCAGCGATACTGGTGGAGAGGTGAGGCCGCGCGGCTCTCCGGCGTGCCCCCGATGCCCCCTTACCTCACTGTTCCAGTTCTCTGCTGCTCTGGGTCCTCGTGCTTTCACGTGGGGCTTCCCGTGCTTTAGTTTCCCTTCCTTGTGTCATTGCTTGGCACCGCCGGGACCTTGCTCCGTGCTCCTGGCACTCTCTGTTTGGGTATTTATGCGCAGTTCTCTCAGCCTTTCCCTGCAAAGAGATGATTCAGTCCCTTCACTATCTTTGTTCCCTGTTGTGCTGTTCTGCTGTTCTCCTTTCCGTGTGCCCTCCTGGCGGGGACTGTCACTCGCTGGGTGAGCAGAGCCTTTAAACGCCGCCTGGAAGCACGGTGTGCGGGCAGTGACATTGTGTCACACCCCGAGAGGCAGGGCTCGCCCTGCGCGCTACATCCTGGCCGGCACATTGTCCAGGCTTCTCGTCGGGTGGTGGCCCTTGAATAGATAGAAACACTGAGTACAGCTGTCCCCTCCAGGTCTTGCACGCAGCCCAGGTAAGGCAGTGGCATCTCAACTGTGCCCTTGGCACAGGGTGATAATCCAGTCCACATCACCTGGCTTTGGACCTCATGCGTGCATGTGATGCTGTTCATGTTAAAGTACTGCAGCTGCCAGTGGTGGTTGGCAGTCCTGGCACTCATTGTTTTATTTGTCTCTCTCTTGCAATGAGAAGCTGAAAAGACCAGGCTAATTCTCAGCTGGGTCCTGAGTGATGTCACAGCTGTTAAAAATGGTGGTGCCTCAACAGCAGTAATTTCCAATTGGGATTTTCTTTTGCCTGAGGGAATGACTCCATATCTTCTTTCCTTTGGATTTGGTGTTCTACTTTTAGCCCTAGGTATCCATGAAACAAATAGCCTGCTTTTCACATGCCATGAGCCCAGTGTGTGTCTGTATTGCTTCTCTTGTTCTGCTCTCTTCATCCATTAGCAGGTCTGTAATTTCAGCTTTAGTTTTCCCTATTTTCAGTTGGAGGGATTTTGCTCTAGCTGCAGCCAATCCCTCCAGTCCAGATCTCACTGACTTGAAGATATTTTCATGTGAAGAAAGGGTTTGGCATCTCAAAGCTGATATACCCATTCTGGATGGTGATTTCCTTGCCTTTATTTGCATTCTCATTGTCTGCCCAGCATTGTACTGTTCTGGCATCTACTCTTATCCTGTGCTGGAAACTTTCTCCATGGGCCTCAGCGTAGCTTCTGTTAGTCAGGAGAAGGCATTCTGTATTCTTTTGATCTTATTGGTTGCCTTTATTTGCACACCCTAAATCCTCTTGCTTCTCTTACACTGAGAATACTAAAATTCATTCCATGCTTTCAGTTGAAGTGTTATGTTTCTTACATATGTCTCCCTTAGGATAATGTTTTCCCAGGCACGACAGTACTCCTGGCTGCTGTGGACAGCAGCTTTGGCCCAGCTGTCATCCTGAGAAGGACATCAGCCTGCTGTGTGTCTGTTGTGTAGCTGCAAGGCCATGGGCTGGAGAATGGCTTCGAGGCCAGGAACGCTGTTAGAGACCTGATTTTCAGTACAGAGACCTCCTGTCTGATTTCACATGAAATCAAGGAGATGTACAAATGTTGAAATGGGCATTAATATCTTAGGTTGCCTTAAGTCTCTGTTTTCCTCATCCTTACAGAGACAGGGATTTAATGATAGTGCAAGTCATGCTCTGAGGAGATGTGAGCAAGCAAGTCTAAGTCTGGGTTAGCAAAGCTTTTGAGCTGTGCTGGATTTTAAACCATGGCCCACCTGCTAGTTATGTTTTCGTGTTGTCCTGGTGAAGAGAACGAACTTGGATTGAAAGCCATGCATGGAAAATGCCTTGGTATCTAGAAGAGGACCTGCTCTTAGGACCTGTTGAGTGTCTGAGATGATTTACAGAATTGCAGAATGTGCTGAGTTGGAAGGGACCCACAAGGATCACTGAATACAGCTTCTGGCCCTGCACAGGACCATCCCCAAAAGGCACAAGAGTCATTCCTGAGAGCATTGTCCAAACACTTCTTGAACTCTGTCACGCTTGGTGCTGTGACTGCTTCCCTGGGGAGCCTGTTCCAGGGCCCAAACACCCTCTGGATGGAGAACCTGTTGTTAATGTCCTACCTAAACCTCCCCTGACACAAATGCAGGCTGTTTCCTTGGGTGCTCTCGTTTATATTTGGTTCCACTGGTTAAAGTACTGGTGGGAAATTGATTTATTTACATTCCAAAATCATGAGCAATTGTTTTAAATCAGTGTTAATAGTACCTATCAGTGTCATTGCACGTAGCAATGTAGTTGATCCTAATTTTGCTAAAGCTCGTAAGTGAGCCTTCTAATTCTTGTGCTCTTCAGGAGGAGCAAGCCATTTGTGTGGGCTAAATACAGGATTATATTATATTTGTGATTGCCTTGGGATGATGAGTCTAAATACCATGTTGGGTTGGTTTTTTTTAGCCTTAATAACCTTTTTAGGAGGGTTTGCTTGATGTAGTGGTATTCTAAATGTTCTATCTCAAATTAGCAGTAGAGACATACAATATCATGCAATGGTGTGAGAGAATAGAATTGGTAATACTGCATTAGAGAGGGAGAGTGTAGGTGACTGACTTTATTTTTCTTGGTTAGTATGTAATATTTTTGATTATTAATTATTGATATTTTGCTAATCTTCTACATAGTTATTTGTTTGCATTAAATGGAATTAAGATTAGAAGCCTAATCAAGCTCCATTAATTTTTCTTAGGTATTCTTAAGCAGGTTAAAGATTACATTAAAGAATGCAGCAAATGCCAGGAAAAGCTAGATCGCTCTAGATCTCTCTCAGATCCTTCTGAAATGCTGGAGGAGCTAGGACTGGATGCAAACTCTCATGAAGGCAGTAATGAAACAGATGATGAATTGAGTAACACAGCATCAATCCCAGCAGCATCCCCAAAGCCTGTGAAGAAGAAGCCAATAGCAAAGCACGAGCTTGTGTTTGTAAGTACCACTGTTTACATCTGAATAGATTTGCATTTTCTGTTACTGCATTCTTGGTCATGTACTTCTTTTCCATTGTTGTGATAATCTTGTCACAGCAAGACTATAAATTTTGCCAAAGATAGTGAATATGTAGAAATGGGATACTGGTGTATATGTCATGGAATTAATTACAGGACATCATTGCTGGGAAATAAAATCACCCTATATATTATGCATATAGAATCTAAAATAAAGTGAATGGCAGTAGTAAAACATCACATACCAGATTCTTATGGGCTCTGTATCTTTTTCTCAATACATTATGCTATACTTCTTGTTCATAACTTCAGGCTCACATGCACATAAAGACATTTGAATTTAGAAACTTTTTCAGACTGTAACATAGAAAAATTCAGTCGAAGAGCTGTTTGAATGTGTCTTCCCATTTTCCCAGTTGGTTTTAATTGTGTTTGGAGGGAGGGTGAAACTTAAAGAAAGAAAACAATAGTAAAGTTAAGCTCTACCTTCTCCAGGCTCGAACTGATTGTATGGTTGCAGAGAATAATCCTTTTCTGTGTTTCAGTGTGAATGCTTAAAAAGGCACAATCTAAATGTAATGTAATGAAGTTCTCAAATGTTGTTTATGACAGGTTGACAGTAAGGGCCTTGTGAAGCAGTCATCTTCCAAACATTGTCTGTCAGTCTTAAACCAGCTGAATCAGCAGAGGCTTTCCAATCAGTTCTGTGATGTGACTTTGCTGATTGAAGGAGAGGAGTACAAAGCTCACAAATCTGTCTTGGCAGCCAACAGCGAGTACTTCCGAGAGCTCTTCATTGAAAAGGGAGCTGTCACTAGTCATGAAGCTGTAGTGGATCTGTCAGGTGAATTGCTGTGGGTTTCAAAGCTAGAAATCAATAATATCCTAAGCTGTATGGTATTTAATTCAGTCTTTTTTGAGTGTTAAAGACAACCAAATTTTATCTTGCTTTTTTCTCTCTTTTAATCTAGAAGTATTTTGTGTGGATCGTAATGCAAAAGTGATCACTCTGATATTGCCTAATCTGATTTTCCGTGGTCTGTGGTATTTAACCTTAAAATTCCTGAGAAGCTTTCGAGGGATTTTTACCTTGCTTAGGCATGTTTCCTCCTTGTATTAGTCACAAATGTTAAAAAGGGAACAAAGTCAAATGCTTGAGTACATCAAGCTGCTTGACAAGCTGCTTGGAGAGTTGTTCAGCTTAACAAATGCTAAATTGCGTCTTATTTCTGTGAAGCAGAATTATACGTGTCTGTTTATTTCTCAGACCTGGTACATGAAAGACAGGAGCTAAAATATATGTTGTAAAAATAGCTTTGTAGTGGTGAAGAATAGTGTACAAAACATACGCCTTCTTCATTGCTTTCTCATTTATTAACTGTCTTTCTCTGCATGAATAATAGGCACGTATGAACAATAATTCCCTAATAGGATAGTCCAGAAGGTTCCCCACATTAAATCTTTGATTTATTATTTATGCAACTGTGGACAATTATACCAAATTCTTATATTTCAGCATTTCTATCTATATGTCCATGTTTTTTATTGTTTTCAATAGCTACTTCCTTATTTTTCTACCACATCACTTGTTACTTAAGACCTGAGTACTTTCTGAATGTAGCAGATCCTGAAAGTCTTTGGTTCAGTTAATCTGCTCCAAAAGTATTGTGGCTCTCCAAGTATCTTGATATATTCCTCAAAGAATTTTATTGTGAAACTCTTTAAGTACTACTTAGTTTTTGGAAAAGTTGTCTGAGCTTACCCATACATGGAAACTACATGAGGAGGAAGCTGTAGTGCAAATGACAAATTAATTGAGTGCCAGTGATGGGCTTGTTATTTCCAAGTGTGTTTTGCTGTAAATTTCAGGCTTAAATGTATCAAAGGTGAATTGTTGTATTGATCCTGGGATATTTTGGGGTAATTTCGGGTCATCATTATTTACTCTAATATCTTGTTTCATTCCTGGTAGGTTTCTGCAAGTCCAGTTTCCTGCCTTTGCTGGAATTTGCTTACACTTCAGAATTAACGTTTGACTTCTGTAGTATGGCGGAAGTGGCCATGCTCGCCCGGCATCTCTTCATGTCAGAGGTCCTTGAAATCTGTGAGAATGTGCACAAGCAGATGGAAGAGAAACAAATTACAGTGTACCAAAAGGGAGATATTCAAACAGTGGAGTCAACACAAAATCTAGCAGAGCAGGCTCAAGTGGAGGTGCAGCCCGTGGATGGTGTTGAGCAACCTAAACTCACAGCCAGTGAAGTGCCAGTAGCTGTGAATGGAGCTCCTTCCTCTGCTGGGACAGAGGAGGCAGCAGCACCCCAGCCTGACCTCCTGCACCCTGAGCCTCTGGAGGCCACTGCAGGTGATCTTTCCAAGCCTGTGGAACAGTGTGAAACAACTGAAAATTACATCAAGATCCAGCTGGTGGAGAACATTGCAAACAGCCTCTACAGCAGACTCAGCACTGAGCCATCGGCTGTGGAAGCCATGGACGCACAGAGCCAAAGGGAAACTGAGACAGTTCAAAATCAGAGTGATGAAGCACATGTGGCCTCTGCTTCTGAAGACTCCTCAGAGACACTCAAGCAAAAAAGTAACGGGCAGAGCAGCTCCATTTCCCAGCCAGAAAGCATCACTTCCAGCCAGGATGATACTTACAAAAGCAAGCTTCGCCAGCGTTCAGTCACTGAGGGGGGATACATCAGGCTGCATAAAGGAATTGAAAAAAAACTGCAGAATAGAAAGACAAATCCTAAATCTGCAGTGCAGCAGGTATTATGTCTGTCATTAGACCAGTCATTTCTGAGCTGTGACATTTGGGCAAACAAAATCCCAAAAGTATTGGCTCGGCATCAGTATTCCTTCCATATTGAAGGTCCTTAGAATGCACAGTGGCCACAGTCTAGGTTGAGTATCTTCTCACAGCTTCTTATGTTTGGACAGAAGTTGTATCATCTCCCCAAAACTCTTAATGATCTGTGAATTTAATTCTGAGCTAGCTCATGTGTATGTCAGTCACAGATACATACATTTACCTGTTAGAGAAGTGAGATCCTACATTTGTTCAGACTTGACAACAGCATTGGGAATGAAAAATTTTACATCCCATGTAGATCTTAAGGTGTTATCATGAGTCACAATGCATTCCTGCTACCTTCTGGTTGGGGTCAATTAAGAAAAGGGTTCAAAAAGCACTGGTGTTAAAAACTCTAGCACTTGAACATAATGTTAAGTAATTGAACTACTTCCAGTTACAATTTTTTTTTAATGAAACAGTCTTATTATTACTCTTTCCCCTTTGAGGGCCTTTCCTCTTTCAGTGCCTTTGGATAGTTGACAGTCATCTCACTGGGCATTCATGCGTTTAGTTTGTGACAAAGTGCACTTCACTGCATGTTGGCTAAGTCTTCTGAAGAACTGTTAATTTGCAGATCAGTCCTGAGAGTCCCAGATGCTAAAACTAGCACAATCAAAATACTTGAGCAAGCAACCTATTTATGCTGGTTGGAGAGCCACCAGGGTTTTGTTCTGTTTTGGGAAGGGGAATATTTACTTTTGGGAATAGTTCCTATTAATGTATTTTGCAGATTTTAAATCCATCTCCTTGACAGATGAAGTGCATAGACCTATGGAAAAAAATAAATTGATTTGAATGATTGCTCAGGATTGGACTCGGGAATAGGTTTCTGCTTTCCTAACTTGTTTTGTAGCCTTTAGTGTTTTGTGCACCCTTCAACTCCCCCTATGGCATGGGATGTCATACAAGCTTTGGGAAGGAGACACTCCTGAGTTCCCAGTTTTGATGCTGGGAGAATAACAGGAAAGAGATTGCAAGAAAAATGCTTCTGGTTTAAGTTACAGTACTTGCACCTGGCATGGAGATACTGGGGATGAGGTGTGCTTTCTAGGAATTCAGTATTTTCCTAGCTCTTACTAATCACGTAATGAACAAAACTATTTTTGTGGCTTCACAATTTAGCCAAGTTTGCATAAGTTTTCAGAGCAACAGGAAAATTAAAAAAAAAATGTTAAAAAGTTTTCTCTGTATTGAGTTCCAGTTTGGTTTTCAGAGGCATGGAAGGGCTGGCATGTTTTCAGAAACTGCAAGCTACCTCACTTGTGGGTGTTGGGATAAATCACGTGAGACTCCATTTTCTTCATGTGGGAAAAGCTGAATCTTTATTCACCCAACTGATTTTATACAGTTCTCATAGACCTCATGTTTGACTCCTGTTGGTTAGTAGTTTTCTTGCCACTTAATTCATTGGTTAGTAAATAGTATTTTACTTGTCTATCAAATCTCTCCATTCTTGGATTGTTTACGTACGTTTTCTGGTGGTTCTCATTGGACAAATCCCTGGTTTTTGTAGGTGTATTTGTTTTTCACTCTTAGAATAGATAGTTATGTTTACAAATGTCTCATTCTCAAAATAGCTTCATATGGGAATTTGCAAATTGCTTGATAGCTGCACTTAGAAGAAGTGACACGGCAGCTCTGGTAATTTAGCAAAGTGAGGCCTTGATTTCACATGGCCTTTCTTTTTTAATTCTTCTACCTGTGTATAACAGTTGGGAGAACAGGATGAAGAAATTGGGATGCTTGTACTTCTTTCCCTTGCCTTATTCTCAGGAACCCAAATGGGACACACCTGATACAGGACATTTCAACCTGATCACTTAGAATTTGGCTTCTAAAGAATTTGTCAGCACGTTTCCACAAAGGAAGATGAGATTATCAGCTCCAGGTAGCACTGCCAATACCACCTAAAAAAACCCTCTAGTGCCTTATTCCTAGGTGAAAATCTCTAGGAAAGCTGGAATGCTCTCAATTTGATAGAAATCCTGATTGGCAGTATTCTGTGATTCTTCTTTAACTATCCCATAGCTGTCACTTAGGCAGTTAGGACTGAGGAGTTCATTGTCCCTGAACTGGTAAGTCAGTGTGTGACCATCATCACAGTAAGTTTATGGTTTTTGAAAAAGAATGGTTTTTTTACTCACCTTGAGATCTGTAGTTTGGTAGTGAACAAGTTAACTTTCAAGCAGCTAAGTCAGCTAAGCAAAATTAAGAGGTATTAGAGAAACACGAAACATCAGCTTTTAATACAAACTTTCAGACAAGGTATGAAGTACAATGCGGTAAAATTCATTCAAAGGTTCTGTTTTTCCAACTTAGGTTGCCATGAAGCTGGTACAAAGAGGGAAAAAAATGAAGCAGCCCAAAAGAGAGACCACAGAAAACAACGAAGTGGAAGCGCAGCACAAATGCACTGACTGTGGAATGGTGTTCCAGCGGCGCTATGCACTTATAATGCACACGCTGAAACACGAAAGATCTAAGGAATATAAATGCCCAGTAAGCTGAGGGCTTGGGTTGTGGTTTTTTCAGTGTAAACCTTCCTCCTTACAAAAATTGATTCTGTAATTATATTGGTAATTGTTTTTGTTGCCTTTTTTGGTATGTATATTTATTTTCCTTACCGATTTCAGAGTTGGATATAGCCTTGATCTGGATGAGGTGAGGCAGAATGGAGTGCAGCCACTTGGCCTGACAGTAGTGTGTGACTTGCTGCTAAAGACAGTGCTAGCACGGGATTTGCTTTTAACCCTACCAGTACACTTGTGTTTAGTCTACTGTGGAAGTTAGTCTCACTGGGAAGTGATCAGAGGTTCTGTCCATAGCCATAAAATAAAAATCTACAACTAATCATTAACCTCATACAAAACGGCTGTTGGAGCTGGGTTATAGATTTAACTCATCATACTACCGTACTGAAAACATTTGTGGTTTTTTTTAACAATTCAGAGTATTGCCTGCAGGGTAAAGCTGTAGTATTTTCTGTCGCAGCTGTGCAAGAAGGAATTCCAGTACGGCGCCTCGCTGCGCGCCCACCTGGTGCGGCACACGCGGAAGACGGAAGGCAGCGCGGCGGGCGCCGAGGGGACGGCCGTGTCCTCGGCCAAAGGGAGAACCAAACGGGAGTTCGTGTGTGACATATGTGGGAGAACGCTGCCCAAGCTCTATTCCCTCCGAATCCACATGCTTAAACATACGGGGGTCAAACCCCATGCCTGCAAGGTAAAGTCCTTTTGCTCTCTTCATCAGATCAGTAATGATCTCTCTTACCAGTATTTTGGTGTTGATGCTCTGCCCTGAAATTTATGTTAATCTTGATCCCTTCACAACAGGGAGAACCAGTGTAACATTCATGATGAAATTGCTTGTGGTCCAAGAGTGAGACAACAAGAATGAATTTGAGTTGTGCAAGTTCATAATCTTGTGTCTAGAAGAATGTCTTCCGTCGATGATTCCTCTTTTTTCAACAGGCTAGTTCTGTCACTGGTGCAAAATCACAGGCTTGGCCACTCTAGTTCCCAAGAAATACAGGAGGTTTTGTTCTGTTTGAAGTTAAACATCTATTACATAATTAGTTTGATTTGTCCTATTCCACCATGTATGGGTTTTTCTTTTTAGGTCTGTGGAAAGACCTTTACGTATAAGCATGGATTGAAAATGCACTTAGCTCTCCATGAAGTACAGAAACAGTTCAAGTGTGATTTGTGTGAAAAGTCTTTTGTCACAAAAAGAAGTCTTCAGGAACACATGAGCATTCATACAGGTAAGTGATGACAAAGGGAATCCTTTTCCTTTGCTTGGCTATTTTGTGCTGCTGAACTTCAATGTTGTTCTTCAGTGTCAAAAGAAACTTGAAAAAAATAAATGGTAGTTTGTTCCTTTTCTTCTGCTCAGGCAGCTGAGATAGAGGTAAGTAGTCATTTTCTGGGGCTAAACCATAGTTTAGTATTGTTATGCAAATGTTCTGTACAAGAACAGGTTGGTCTGTTCCTGTGGTTTTATGAATGTATTTAATGCCTGTGTCGTGTCAATTCAACAAGAAATAGGCAACAGGCTGGAATGTTCTTATGCACTTAATCTCCCAGCCTGTCCTTTTAGAGGAAAACATGCTGAGTTAAATCTCTCCATGTGTGTCTTACAGGATTTTCTGTACTGACATTTCGTAGTGTCTTGAAAGATCTTAGCATGTGAAGGATGGCAATGTAATAATTCAATACAAGCAGAGTTTTAAAATTGTAATTTGTAAAGGTTGTTTGTGTTTATGGTTTTCTGGGCTGGGCAGAATCAAGAGAGATACTCAGGATAATTTGTTCCTGAAATTAAGGAATGTGTATTAGTAGTCATCACTCCTATGTTGATGAAATGGATCAAAAACTTTTATTTTAAGGTGTTTTTCCACAAATGCAAGATATAAGCAATAGTCCATAAGCAATGCTGTGTTTCTGAAGTTGCATAATACATAAATACAGGCAGTCGTGGTTTTTTTTCACACAAGAAGGCAGGTTTTTAGGCTGCTCACTTTTCCTCACTAAATCATAGTTGCAGCCATGTACCTATGTTTAAAAACATGAAATAAACTAATTCAGAGTTGCTGCTGCCCCCTTATGTATTATTACATTAGCACATACAAAATACACTTAAAAATTCCCTCAGTGTGTAATTAAACAAACTTGTCTTTGTAGTACTGCTCTGATTGCTTAAGGTAAGTTATATATGAATTAAAAACCTGTCTCACAAAGCACTCCAGAGAAATGGAGGCCTGGCTTGGTAACATGTTTTGTTTTGTTTTTGGTAGGAGAATCCAAATATCTTTGCTCCATCTGTGGAAAATCATTCCACAGGGCATCAGGACTCAGTAAACACATAAAGAAACATCAGCCAAAGCCTGAAGTTCGTGGCTATCAGTGTACTCAGTAAGTCAGGTGGTTTGGTGGGCTTTTTTTCTTAGCATTGATGATCCTAGTAATTTTTAAGATGAAAAGGAGCTTCTTGTTGTAGCATAAAACTGTTCCACTGGCCTGGGATAAGACTTGGAAAGCGTGAGAATAAAAAATGTGTTTTTGTACATACATGTGCTGGAGAGCAAAGGCTTGGCTTTAGCTGTTACCTAGCTCTAGTGCCATGCAGCTATTCTCCAATGGCTTTGCACTGTAACTGGTGCTGTAATCAGTAGCTGTTCTTTGTAGGACAGATAAGAGTGTAAGCTTGTAAGAGCCAGGGGCCTTCAGCCTGGTTTTGCCCTCTTGTGGTGTGACAGTGGATTTCAGTTGGATTTGGAGCTGTCCTGTAGAGTCTGCAATGTCCTGCACCTGTGTGCAGTGTTTGCTGAAACATGGCTGTGTTTAGGAACATTGCAAACTGAGACTCACTGACTGTTGCAGTTCTCTTAAAACATATGTGACCACTTAAATATTGCAATCAATGACATTTATTTTTATCATTAATGGCATTTATTATTATTTACATGACAGCATTGTGGACTTTAGCAAAGCAGAAACTGTAACTGGAAAGTGTGTTCCTAGTGCATTAGCAAAACATGGATACTTTTTCCATGACCAAGCAGACTATAGGGAACCTTTCAAGTGCCCTGCAGAAAGACAAATAATGCTTAACTTTTGGAATTCACAACGAGGTCCCTGGGAAGCTCTGTCAGATATTAAGAGGAGTGGTACAATTTATATGATTGCTTCTTGCAACTCAAGGTTTTAAAGAAAGCAATAATCTAAAGAGTTGTTTAAAGTATCTTAGTGCTGCTGCATGCTAGCAAAAATAATATTTTCTAAATTATGAAAACTTGGTTGTGTCAACAGTGTTTTTATCTAGTGATTTTTAATACTAAAAACATTAATTCTAAAAATACAAAGAACAGAGCTAAAAGGGTGCACAGACACTGTTTCATGAAACATATTATGGAAGGGAATTTTAGTTTTGATGGTGAAATAATCATTTAAAACAAAAATTTTTTACTCAAGGCAGTAGAGCCATAGATGCAAGAGATCACCTTGACAGAGAAGATATTTTGACTCCCCAGCTTCTTCAAAACAGACACAGTCCTTGCTGCTTGTCCAGCAAAGGTCTCTACTAAGGATATAATTCATGTTGTCACCAGTGGTTCAGAGAGCTTCAGTAAGCAACAACCAGACTTCAGTTTTTAGTTTGGTGGCTTGGAATGGAAACCTCCCTGTCAGGCTTCAGTCTGAACTTCTGGCCCCATTGAGCAAAGCTGAATTATTTTCCTGAAAAGTTCCTGGAAGTTTTGCAGTGAAGTATGTGTTTGATTAAATTGCAGAAATGCATGACAGTGTATGATGGTTGCTTAAGTTTTTACTTCTCTAATGGCTTTTCCAAATATGCAATCCCTGGGAAGAGAGTGCGAAATGCCAACCCCTTTCAAGCCCCTGAGGGCTGTTCTGATACTGTTTCATATGGATGTGCAAACTGAGGGTCCCTGAGAGCCCCATTTGAACTGGAGCAGTGAGACTTTCCAGCCGAGGAGGAGGAGGTTGTGTGGCTCAAGGACTACTACCCTTTATAATTTTTTTCCTCCCTCAGAAGCACAGTCAACTTTTTTTCTCTCCAGAATGCCCATTATTCAGGCAATGTAATATCAAATGGTTTGTTCCTGTATGGAAACTTTTTTCATTTCCAGGTCCCTCATTCCAGTGGTTGTTTCTGTAGAAGCTGGATTGGCCACCTTTGCCTGCTGGCACTGCTCTGCTCTGTCCTTTCTTGAGTCATGCAGCTGTATGTGCTACGTGAGGAAGAGAGAGGGATGAGCAGCAGGATTTTTTTCAAAGGGAGAAACCATGTTTTTGATTAGACCAAACTCTGTAGTCTTCATACCAAGAGGAGCTGTATAGTCATACTGTGGCAAAAGAAAAACCATAAGTGAAGAAAAACCGTAAGTTAGCCTGGGTTAAGATGTGTACAAGCAGCAAGCTAAAGAATGAGTATCAATACTTTCAGGTGCCTTCTTGCAGGATTATGAATTTGGGTTTTTTTAGTTTTCTAAAACCCCCCTACATTTCAGTATTAAAACCAATAAATTCCAGTTATCTTTGTGTCAGTCCTCTTTGGTTAAGGGAAGAAGCAGCTGTTACTGTCCTCATATGTTCATATGCTATAATACAAATTCCTGATGTCTCCCAGTTGGTTTGCTTTTGATTATTCACCATTAAAACAGCAGAAAGAATATAGTTACTCAATAGCAGACAAAAGGGTTTCAGAGGTCCTCAAGTTTTATTCCAGGCTTTCAAATAATTTTAGTTTTTCCTAGTTTAGAATGTGATTATGCTTTAAATAAATACCGATGATGCTGTAGGTGGTCTCAGTCTTCTGTTAAAGAAGAGGGTCCCAGTGCTTTTGAAATCAGTGCCTTTCTTGTATGGGATGCTAAAACATCTGCTGTTACAGGTGTGACAAGAGTTTCTATGAAGCTCGGGATCTTCGGCAGCATATGAATAAACATTTAGGTGTCAAGCCATTTCAGTGTCAGTTCTGTGGAAAATGTTACAGCTGGAAGAAAGACTGGTATTCTCATGTAAAGTCTCATTCTGTCACAGACCCTTATAGGTAAGAGGAAATTAACTTAACAACTGAAACAGACTAATCAAAGTGAGGCTCTAGAGAAAGTGAGGCACAGCCTGTCAACAGGCACTGCCTAGTCCACTTCTGAAGTACCAATGGGTTGATGGTGACTGGGGTCTTGAGTACTTGAGGATGGATGTGTGACTTTACATAGTGTGGGTTAGCTGCTAACCTGGGACACAGTGCTGGAACTAAGACATGAAGTCCTAAGAGAATAAATACAATCAGTGAAGTTACAAACTTATGTGATCTCACTTCTCTAGAAGTGGAAGCTTTGTGGCTGTGGATAAGAGGAAATTTGGGCCAACAGTATTACTTCTAATTATGGAATTACTTGCCATATAAGACAGTATTGCCAATTATCTTTGCCTACTGTAAATAAAGTGCATTTTGGCTTAAAAGACATAAGTGTACAATAATGGTTTTAATAGATTTCTCACTTAATGCATTTTAGATGTAACGTATGTGGAAAAGAATTTTATGAGAAAGCTTTGTACAGAAGGCATGTAAAGAAAGCCACACACGGTAAAAAAGGAAGAGCAAAACAAAATCTGGAACGAGTTTGTGAGCACTGTGGAAGAAAATTCACACAGCTCCGGGAGTATAGGAGGCACATGAACAATCACGAAGGTATGTAGAACACAAATAATCATTACATCCCTCAGCCCCTAAAAACACAGTGTGCAAGGGGGTAGTTGTTTCTTTGAGTCTTCGTGTGTGCTGTCTGGCAGGACATGGAGGATTTTTTACAGATTCTCCTGCTTTGGTAACTTTCTGTCAGTGATTCCCAGAAGTTGCTGTTGGGCTCTTCCTAAAGCTCCAGTCACACACGGACTGTGCCAATTTGTCCTCAGAACCTGAATAGAAGAGGAACATTTTTACAAGTGACTAAGAGGGGTAAATCTGGCAAAGAATTTGATGCACTAAAACATTCTCCATTTTCAAAGGTGCACAAGTTAACAAAGTACTCTTCAGACAGAAGAATGATTGGCCTAAATTTAAAAAGAAAAAAAATGGACCAATGTTGGAAACTGATCAACTTCCTCTAATTTATGACAGGTGATAAATTGTATGGTGTTTGGAGAAAATACTAAAACATTTTATATTTTTTGTTAAAGAATTTTTTGCATTTTTACTTTAGATGTAAGGTATGAAATTGATTTTTGAGTATTTGGTTCTTTCAGCTGTGTTGGGAGTCTGTATTCTCCTGTCCCAGGGCAAAACTGACTTTTTTTTTTGAAGCATGTTTCCTTTTAAAGAGCTCTGAAAATAAGATTTCATGTTTGTTTCTAAACAGAGGAAGTGTCCCGTAGTAGGTATCTAGCCTAAATCTACAGTAACAGAGGAAAAGCCAGTAGTGAGATGGTGTTTGTCACCACCTACACGCCCCATTAGATATTACAGACCACAGAACTCAGATGTTAGGAGGGAAGATAAGATCATACAAACATTAGGTGGTGCATTTGAACTAAGCAGTGAAGAGAAGGGATAAAGCTGTAGGTGTACAGTAGAATTGACAGAAGCAAAGGATGACTAGAAATGTAAGTGGCAAATTCCGTGAAGTAAAACATGGCTTCAGAAAGGCATCGGAATTCAGAATTCCGTTAAGCATTGCGCACTTAAAAGAAACCCTGGAAAGGTTTTTAGAGTAGAGTGTTGGATTGGGCTGGCGCTTGTGGAAAGTCCAACTGCTGAATGCAGTTTTCTAGATAATGGGCAGGGGTGTGCTGAGTCTGAGGAAGTGGTTCTCCAAGATGGCTGTGAATTGAAGTTGGCCAGAGGACAAGAAAGGGTGAACAGACCCCTCCCTGCTCGTGGCAACGGGCTGTGCTCCCTGTCAGGGGGCTGTGCTCCCTGCCCGTGGGCTGTGCTCCCTGGCTCTGGGCTGTGCTCCCTGGGCTGTGCTCCCTGGCCCTGGGCTGTGCTCCCTGGCCCTGGGCTGTGCTCCCTGGGCTGTGCTCCCTGGCCCTGGGCTGTGCTCCCTGGCCCTGGGCTGTGCTCCCTGGCCCTGGGCCCTGCCCCCTGGCCCTGGGCCCTGCCCCCTGGCCCTGGGCCGTGCTCTGTAGCAGCTGCCTGCTGCTTTGCCCGCAGGCGTGAAGCCCTTCGAGTGCCTGACGTGCGGCGTGGCGTGGGCGGACGCGCGCTCCCTGAAGCGCCACGTGCGCACGCACACCGGGGAGCGGCCCTACGTCTGCCCCGTCTGCAGCGAGGCCTACATCGACGCGCGCACCCTGCGCAAGCACATGACCAAGCTCCACAGGGACTACATTCCCTGCAAGATCATGCTGGAGAAGGACACCCTTCAGTTCCACAACCAGGGCACGCAGGTGGAGCACGCCATCAGCATTTTAGCCTCGGACATCCAGGAGCAGGAGACCGAGATCGGCTTCGGCGCCGGCGAGGGCGAGACCGTGGTGGTGACGGGAGAGACGCTGGAGGCCATCGAAGCGGTGGCAGCCGCCGAGGAGTGCTCGTCGGTCTCCACCCTGTCTGACCAAAGCATCATGCAGGTGGTGAATTACGTGCTGGCGCAACAGCAGGGACAGAAATTGGCTGAAGTGACGCAGGCCGTTGAAACCGTGGAAGTAGAAGTGGCCCATGTAACAACCACAGAGTCCATTTAGTGTACGAGAGCGGGAAGGGTGAGGTTCTGTGTCTGTGAGAAGCAACTGTGCTGCAGGTTAGCTGAGGCTTTCAGCCATGCCTGTTTTCAAATCCTCAGTACTGAATGTTGTGATGACAGAATACAGCACCACGTGGTAGATGGAAAAAGTACCAATACTGCAGTGTGGGCCGAGGCTTTGAAAGCTAGGATTTCTATACAAAAAGGTTAAAAAAATGTTTTTGTGTCATGAAGTATCATACTGTAACTTTGAAAAATTAAAAAGAAAAAACATATAAAAAGGCTGCACTAAAAACTAGAAATGCACAACTGTTGGTAGCTTTTTGGTTTGTTTTGATGTGCATTTCTTCAAGTTTGTGAGCACATTACCTGTATTGGATTCTGTCTGTCTATTCCCAAGACAAGGGAGGTAGTAGAATGCTTTGTGTAGGCTTGTTGCTTCATGTGGCATACAGAAAAACTGAAGCTTTTTTCTCTGGGCAAATGCACTACTGGTAGTTAGTGAATCCCAGTTCTGAAGAACTTACTTAAATTCCAGGTGTGTGGGTGACTGGTCCAAGGTTCAGCAAAATGCTGTAAAATGTTTTCTAGATAATGGGCAGGGGTCTGCTGAGTCTGAGGAAGTGGTGCTCCAAGATGGCTGTGAATTGAAGTTGGCCAGAGGACAGCCCACCACAGGGAGGCTACTTGGGGAAGTGAAGTCCTTTTCTTTTGTGAGGGAGGGGTTTGCACCGCAGGCCCTGTGCACAGCCACGTTTAGCTCCGTGTTTGTTTGGAAGCTTTTGCCAGCACCAATGTGTGAGCCCAGCACAGGCAGCCTCATGAGGGATGCTTCTGCTTTTGCTGTGTGTTTGATACAGAAACTGTCAAAGGAAAAGGTCTTATGGCACACTTCTTCAGGAACTAAGGAAGTTCAGGTAGTTATGGACTGATCTTTTCTTGTATTGCATTGAAAGGATGAGCCCTGCTAATTCCCAAGCAGGACGCGTGACAGTACCAGGGTAGAGAAATATGAAAATCTTAGGATGGGGTAAAAATTAAATTTGTCTCAAAATTACCAGAATCTCTGGAAGACCTTATTACTGCTGCTTTAAGAGAAATACTTCTCTTAATAGGGCCAGCTGATACGTGGAGTTACAGCTCACAGTTGGAAAAATCCTTCGTGGGTGTTCTGAAAGGAAGTGTGAATGACAGCTGTGCTTGGCCCAGGTGTCTTTGTCCCTGGTTTGACACCACGACCAGGGCACACCTCAGTCTCTACAAGGTGGGGCTTCCTTTGCTGCTGCGTGGTTTCTTCAAGCAAGCAGCATGTCTGTCAAGGAAACTGAAAGTGTTTGCATGGGAACAATCAGGGTTACATTCTCAGTCTGTAGGGGTATCACATGTTTCCTAACCTGGACGGCAGAAAGATACCCGAGCAGCCAGAAACTTGTGATATTGCAGGGTAAATTTCATCAATAAAGTGACATGCATATTACTGCTACCTGTGAAACAGATCCACTGAACAAAATTTCAGCAAACCCTGTGGCAAAGTAACCACCTCATTTGAATTAGTATTTCTACTTTTCATCTTAACTATGTGGATATCTGTCTACTAAGCTACAGAATGGACTGTTCTTTTTATACTTTGCAATTCTGTAGATAAGCAGTTGTTGAAGATTTTTTATGTTTGAGTTCCTGTCTTGGATCCAAATTAATTTGTAGATGCCTATTTCAAAAGTCAGGGTCTTATTTCAGAGAAATAATGTAGTTATTTATATATCCTGCACCCCTTTACAATTGTATTGTTTTCTAATTACCAAATGGAGTAAAACTAAAATGAATATTAAAAAAATATACTGCTAGCTGTAACTTGAATTTTTGTATGGTAAAGAATCTGGAAATAGCCATCCTGCTTAAAACTAAAATATTGCCATTATGATGGAAAAAGATTTAAAGGAGCACTAGATAAACTTGAAAACTTACTTCAGTGTTTGTATCCTAAAAATAATTATGTATTACTAAAGTGAAGAAGTGTTCAAGTTAAAATTGCTGTAAATAGTGCTAGAACATTATTTGTATATTTAGTGTGTTACCTTACCAAAAAAAGAATATTACCAGCACCTTAGTTTAATCTTTGGTGCATTTATTTATTTGCCCAATCTATGGAAGAAGCAAAAGTGAATTTGAATTTTGGAGCCTTCTTATCCACTGTCAAAATGCTTTTACTGACTCAATGATCTGCTGTTTAAAAACAGCCACCAACCAAACTAGTGACAAAGGGTTGTTTTCTAAACAAGACTCAGCCAGGAATGTCAAAGCTGAATTTTGTGGCACCCCTTTCCTAACATGCTGTGCCTTACCTTTTCAGAACGGTGTGAGGTAAGTAGGGAGTGTCACTCTTGGCTTTGCTGTTCCCAGCGTCGGGGGTTGCCTTACGTTTTCCTTTGGACTTCAGCACTTAAGACATTCACTACCCTTCTGCAAAAGTCAGACTGCAAAGATGCAGTTGGCATTTGATTTTTTAAGAAATAAAATTAACGAGAAGTATCTGATCATTAAGTATTCCTTGTGAATTCCTGTACATAATCAGATTTGTACATTCTGCTGTTTTTATTTAGTGTTAGATGTATAAAGTTATGGTTATTTCTGTCATCAAATAAACTGAGCTCTTCCAATAAACTGTTTTTCTCTGGGCAAAGAAGGTGTTGCAGATTCCTCTGCAGCATTTCATTTTGCATCTCTGGAGCTGGATAGAGTGTGGCCTGGATAGTTCTACTAACACCTGCTTTTTAAAGTTTTGCTTAAGGCCCAAAGAGTTACGCTGTGTGAGGAAAGGAGAGACGCTGCCCTCCTGAGCTGTGTCAGAAGGTGGCTGTAGCAGAGCACAGTGCTGATAAACACCGTGTTCTGGATGCTGAAATCGCTCTGGCTGCAGGCCCTCGGGGTGGGTGAGGTGTGTGCTCGGCCCTGGCACCCAGCCGTAACCATTCGCGTTTGTTTCACCCTATTTCTTTTGGGTGTACAACGCTGCACCCCAAGGCAAGCACCTGTGGCAGCACGTTTCTCTCTCTCAGGATTTTTCATAAAGGTGCACACAGAGAGAAATGGAAGAGAAAACAATTTCTATTCCTGCTCCTTGTTTTTCCCATGTGGAATGTGTTTGGAGAATCGTTTCCCTGGGGTGAGTGCTTGATTGGATTCAGGTGAGGATTGTTTGAGCCTGGTGGCCAATCCAACCCACCTGGGGCTGGGCTCTCAGAGAGGGTCACAAGTTGTGTTAGAGATGTTAGAACAAGTAGGTTTGTAGTTTTAGTATTTTCCTTTATACAGTATATTAATGTATTTTAGCATAGTTGTAATAAATCATTCAGCCTTCTGAACTGAGTCAGACATCATCATCTCTTCCCATCGGGTTTGCCTGCATTTACAACAAGCACCAGCCAGCACTCCGATCCTGTCTCTGCCCTGGTATCTGGAAGGGGTCGTGGTGTGGAGGTTGTCCTCCAGTGTCTCTCCTGGCTGAAGGCTGAGCTGCACAGCTGCCTCCAGGAACAGTGGATGTGCCTTTCCCTTTGCCCTTACAGGAAGTTCAGGGCAGCATCCGAGGTTGCAGAAAGCCTGATTCTCTCCTGGGAAGAGAGAGGGACCACTAGGAGCTTTTTAACTCCTCTGTGAGCCCCTGTAAGTAACCAAGCTAAGTCTATACTTAAAGAAGAGTGGGGGTTTCAAAAGGCTGAGTGCTGAAGGAGCAAGGTAGGCTTCTGTTGAACAACTGCTACAGATGCACGGCAGCCAAGTGATGCCTGGATAACTTTTTGGCCTGCTTTGTTTCTACTGGAGTTACAACCATGTCATTCCTTGCTGTTAAAGGAAGCACCATGAGTTTCTGCAGCACCAGTGTACCATGGTAACATTCAGGAGCCAGCTTTACAGCTGTGGCCAACAATGTGGTGGAACCCCCTGGCATCTCTGGAGCAGCTCCTAGCCAAGGCCTGCTCTGCTGCAGAAAAATTCCAGCTGCTGCAGGCGAGAGGCCCTGGTCACTGCTGTCACCCTCCAGTGCTGGGCTGTTGGGGGGCATCCTTACAATCCTTACAAGTACCTTTAAAGGACTGACCGGAAAAGTTTTTCTTGTTCCCCTAGGAAAAGTCTTGTGCTCAGGCTTTGTCTCTCCTCAGGGGTCAATGCCTCGGTGCTTTTAGATGTGGAGAAATGCAAGCTCTTCTTGTCATGGCCTCAAATTTTCCATGAGAACAGGACTGGCACACAAACACGTAAGTAACAGAACCAAAGCACCCCTTTAGGCCCTTGTTCAGTGCCTGCTGCTGTGAGTGGGGACACTTCTGTCACCAAAGCACTGCTGTGATTCTGGAACAGGCTACTGAGCATCAGCCAACACCTTATATGCAACTACCATGTGCACAAATTATGGGATGCTGGGGGAGAAGAGATAATTACATTTTTATTATAACTTGCATTTACTTTCAATTAGTAACTTGTACTCCCAGGAAAACATCAAGATGGGTTCATGACTTCAAGTTTCAGTGAAGCTCTTGCTACAGAACCACAAACACTTTTTGCATATCTATGTCATCAGGAAATCCAATCCCAAGAAATAAATTTAAGAACTGAGCCACGTGCCAAGCAGAGGTTTTGCAGCCCCTTTTCCATGCCACTGCATCAGTCCATGCTCTGATTATCAGCCACTCCTGCCTCCTTACCCAGCCTGAGGGGCAGCTGGCATTGGAGTGTCCAGATGAGGTTTGGGCAGTAAATCTTGGGCTCCCACCACTGCAGACTGCTAAATGCAAGTTTGCAAACACAAATTGAAATGCTGTGTTCAGAGTTAAAGTGTAACAGTTGATGTTCTGTGCTTTTAATTCCATGGATAACAGCACCTACCCCCGGGCGATGGCTCCACACAGACGTGAGCAGCTTTCCCAAGCAAGCACTATATAGGATGCCAGTCTTTCAAAATTAGGCAACAGTACATCTTTTTGTTAATGAAACCAGAGGAAATAAGGGATGTGTTAATAGGATAAAGTAAAAAACTGTTAATTATCCAATATTTATGGTGTTCTAATGAATCACAAGAGAGACACTGAACAACAAATTCTGATGAGTTTAGTACATAACCTTCCCTTTTGTAGCTTAAGGGCAGGACTACTCAGCATTCCTCAACTTGTAGTTATGTAAGGAATTAAAAAAAAACAAACCTCTTTGCAGAACACCCTTTAAGGCTACCAAATACACAGACAAAAAGCCTTCTTGAAATCCTGCAGCTTCTTCAAACAGATTTATCTTATCTTACAGCAACCTATAAAGAGTTCTAGTGCCACCAGTGAATCACAGTCCTTTAGAACCTGTTTGCCTCTTCAGGAAACAGAACTTGCCATTCTCTCAAAAGCTGAGTTTGCCTCCCAAGTCTCTTCAGAAAGCCACTGGCAGCACAGGGAGCTGGGCAGAGTCCTGTGAGTTCTGACAAAGGGGTGCCCCACAAACCTGGCAGCTGTGGAGAGGAAGCTCAGGGGCCTGATGGCAGCTGTGGCTGCTGCCTTGGTGCTCCCAGGAGGATCTCAGCTGCTTCTGCCAAAGTTCAGCGAGTACCAGGATGGAGTCATCTCCAAGGTGGGGACGGCTCAAGCTGGGAACTGGCAGCCTCAGTTACCGAGAGACAGGCTGGGGACTCCTTGCTGATCAGATCTTCCTTCTGACAGTCTGGACACGCACCTGCCGTGCTTTAGAGGAATGAAATCAGCTACGGGGCCACACCCAGCACTGCCTGAAACACCAGCAGCTCACTGCACTGTTTGGTGCGGCTGTTTTGGTTTGGATTTTTGGGATGGGACTTTTCATGCCTCTTTGGGGGGCTTTTTTATTATTTTAATGCATTTAGATGAGTTTGGATCCATTTCCAAGGCAGCAGGATCAGAACAGCCCAGCTGCAGGGCAGCACAGAGGAGGTTACTGGGTACCTGCTCACATCTTCACCTGATGTCATCAGTGTTCTGCAGGCTGCTCAGGTGCCAGTTCCTGCTAAGCAAACATGATCCCCATGGGATAAAACCACACAAGCTGGCATTTCAACCACTGCCAGGCACACACTAAGCACTTCAAGGTCTCAGCATACCTCCTGGAAGCACTTCAGCTCAATCAGACCATTTACCATGAGTTTCAGAATTCTTGAACAGCCTTAGAAAAAAAAGCCAAACCAACTAGCCAAAAAAAAATCACACCAAGAACAAAAAAAGGCTCTCTGCATGCAAAAAACACAAGTAACAAGAGCCTACAGCTTCAGGTTAATCCCAGCTAACATTTGCCCTGATGATCCTGTTCAGATCAGCCAGTTTGCTCTTGCAGTGTCAGAGTTTAAACACCAACAGCCAACATGCAGCTTGTCTGGCACCCAGTCCTGAGCAGACTGAGCTGTCCTGATGGGTTTGCTCCAAGAAGCACAGAGAAGGATGAGAACACCTGCCCTGGGTGAGGCAGGATCACTGCTCACCTGCAGCTGAAATGTAAAAGTTTCTGCAGTCTCTCACAAGGGCCAGGATTATTTAATGACCATAGAAGTAAGAAGATAAATGTAACTTTTGCTCTCTCAGTTGCATGGAAGGTATTTCATACTATGTCTGCTCTTCTGCCTAGCAATTTCCTAAATGATTTTGAAGTACAAGGAAATTCTGGGTATGAACACCTACTTCAGACAAAGATGTGAAAGAAAGTGGTGGTAGGTTAAAACAAGGAATAGATCCGAGTCATTCTCTTATTTGAAGTTCTGTTTTGCTTTGTTCCTGTACAAGTGATTGATACAGTATGAACCAGCTGCTGAGGAGCACAAGAAAATTGCTATTCACTATGGATTACCACTATCTTAAAGGGATTTATTTAGACAAACATAACCACATGTGATGAAAATAAGTGAAAAGTTTGTCTTGCCTAGTTCCAGTAATGCCCAAATTGGTTTTGGAAGGCCTTAAAATCAGTTTTGAAAGTGTGTTTTAAATAAACCAAGTATTTCTGCTATGGAAGAAAAATAATGTATACATTTTTATGTTAAGTTTATAACAAGGCTTTTGAAAGAAAACAGTTACAGGTATTCAACTGCATCAGACTTCAAAAGAAAAAAGATTACACATACAATACAAAAATACAAAAAATATTTTTAGAACTTACAAACTCAAAAGTCTAAGTGGTCAGAGCTTTCCTAAAATAATAATAATAATAATAAAAAAATACATTTCAAGATGCACTTTCCTTTCTGCACTTGCAAGTTCAACTTTAGCAAGAAGCTAGTTTTAGGGGCAGGATGAAAGCAACTAATATATTGAATGCTACAACCATTTCCTAGCTGAAATTAATGTAGTGGTTGACACTATCAGGTATTTGAGTTTAAAAAGAACCTAATGTTTATTTGGGGTATGGGAGGCAGTGCTGTTGGGGCAGGTGGTGGTATTGCTGTTGATAATTTAACCAGTTAAACTGCTGTTCTATTTAACCAGTTCTGTTAATAAAATGTTTTTACAAAGACGCAATCTAAGTTAGACTGAAATTTAGATGGTCATTACTACACTGAAATCCTTCAGCCCTGCCCTGCAGTATGGCAGCTAAGAAACAAACTGACCAGATCCATGCCACTGCGGAAATAACGGCAAAAGGAAGACAGGCAGGAAAAGGTCAGATTTCATTTCTGAAGCTGATACTTGTTAGGAACATCAGGGCTGCAGATCAGCATTCTTTGACCTGATAGTGTCCACTGAGGTCATAGGCATCAAGGCATTTTGTCTTAGATGGCAAGACAGGGAAAGTGCATCTTAGATTTTTCATACTTAAGCAGTGAGTTACCGATTTTTGGTGTGGCTTTTATTCCTTCTAGGCATAGTAAAGAAAAATATTTCAACCAAAGGTGAAGCTTAATGTACATTAGCTTGTATTTTTGGTGGTGGCTTTTGAGTACCACTAGGAAATGCTAACAATAACTACTCAAGGCTAATGATTTAAAAGGAGCACACTGAAAATACTGATTTACCTTTGTAATGAATATTCTTTACAGGCTGTATCTAATATACAGACAAGGCCCATTTCCTTACACAGAACAGGCCACTGAAGGTTACACACCCTACATGAAGTTTTAAACAAAATCAGAGCTAAGTTACCAGAGCCACTCAGAGCAACGTAATTCCTAGTTTGCAGAGACTTAACAAAAGGGGACTGCAGGGAGAGAAAAAAATCCAAGTTCTTACTATTTCCTGTGTAAGATTATATTCAAAGTAATAGTCCAGTAACACTTCTAGTACGAGACAATGCTCACTCTCTTTAGCAGAATTCATAGGAGTCAACTGTTTCTCCTGTTATGAAGAGGGAGCCAGAAGTGAGAATGCAAGAGCATTCAATTTTAACCTGATTAAAGAGACAGTAACCTTTTTCATCCACCTTATTAATCACTGACAAAAGAAAATTATCTTAAAAAGGTATCACTCCAATTTCTTTATTATCTGTAACCTTTTGAAACTAATCACATGAACTACAAAATTAGCAAATGCCTTGAAATCTGTATACAAAACATAAATTACTTCTAATTTCAAACTCATTTATTAGTGTACCACTCAAAGTCTTAAAAAAGTGGCTCCAAAGATAGTCTCATACCATTCTTAAAAAAGGAAACTGTTCCTTTAATGTTACACCCTCCCCTCCCCCCAGAACACCCAACTTGTAATCCACATCATTTAGTTATTTTCTTGGTCATGGACGTTTCCAAGATGAGATTTTATATTTCGTTCCCATAGCTTCTGGTTGTCAGAAAATCCATGCTTTCCTTTATTGAACGAATTTGGTCCTGCTGAGGTTGGTGTGTCCCTGTGAAAAGCACAACAAGAGCAGTTGAGAAAGGCAGCCCAACTATAGTGCACTGTGCCATATGACACTGAAAATGCTGATTCCAAGCCCAGTCTGTTCCTCTAACTACCACACGAATTTCCTTCTGCTACATCAGGAGCCCTCACTATCAGCAACTGTAAGCTGGCCACAGAACTGATCTGTACACAGGATGTCAAAACAGAGTGAGGAGATGGGCAGGACAGGAGGTGGCAGTAACTGCTGCCAGCTACAAAGACTGAGAAAGTGAGGATCCAAATTTGTTACTGGAGAAAAAAGAAAACGCACCAAACTAGAGAACTTCCATAGTGACTGACTGTAAAAGCAGTCTATCATGACAAACAGCTCTGAAATACAAATTCTCAAAATTTATCCCTAGTTTAAGTGAAGGCTCCTCTGAAAAGGTCCCAACTTATTTTAGGACTGGTCCCCTACCCTCCCAAATCTGTGGCAAGCAGGAGAATTACATGATTTATTATAAAGAAGCAATTCTGTGTCTTTCTGAGAGATGAAACATGAGTTTAAAAATGTGACCAGTGTAAGGACTTCTCCTTACACATGAGTTTAAAAATGTGACCAGACTACCTACTTCAAGGCAATTTATAAAAGGAAGAACCAGAAAAATACAAAGTAGAGACAAGCAGGGATTCCCACCTATTACACTTTAAAAAAAAAAAAAAAGGCTTCTATTTTTCTATTTAATGCAGACTCAATTTCTTCCTCAAAAAATGTAAATAAGATTCAAAGTTCAAATTTTAACCTGCAGATGACACATTTGAAAGTCTTATTTCTTGAGAAACGCTTCTTTAACCTATTCAACCTCCTTGCACTCTCAAACCATCCTCGAGGTTGGTCTGCCCTGAGCTGCCATCCCACAGCTCACCCCTGCGAGGCCCAGGGACGGCTGCCCTACCTGCCGATGTTCTTCATGCGCATCTTGGCCTCCGGGGGCATCTCCTCGGGCTCGCTCTGCGGGGACACACAGGGACAAACAGGGCAGCTTCAGTGCCTGACAGGATCCAGGATCCAGGACCCGCCTCCCTGCAGGCCTGCCAGCCCAGCCTGCACACAGGGAGCTCCCACAAAGCCACAGGACACAGCACCAGTGCCTGACAGGATCCAGGATCCAGGATCAGCCTCCCTGCAGCCCTGCCAGCCCAGCCTGCACACAGGGAGCTCCCACAAAGCCACAGGACACAGCACCAGTGCCTGACAGGATCCAGGATCCAGCCTCCCTGCAGCCCTGCCAGCCCAGCCTGCACACAGGGAGCTCCCACATGCTTGTAGGACACAATACAAATTCCTTTGTTCAACTCCACCAAAGAAGGAGCAATAATATGACAACAAAATATTTAGCAAAACAGAAGCACATATTTCTTTTGCCTCCCTCTAATGAAGCCTAGAGAAAGCAAGTATTAATTTAAATTATGTTGTGCATCTTATTTTCAGGGAGAAGTTATCAACATTTTAATGTTTTCTTGAACTGACACAGAGCTATTGTACATTCTTTATCTAAGCCAAAAGAGATGCTTCTAGGTTGAAAATTCCTGACATTTATATTAAGAACCATAAATAACCCACTCTCTGCCTACCACGCCAATGGTATTTTGTGTTGATCACTGGCTTATTACTCACATCTTCATCTTCGTTGAAAGCTGCTGCTACAGAAAGGGTTTTTGGAGCCAGGGTTGGAACAGGCTCTTTAGGCTTCTGGAAAAGACAAAATGCACAAGTAACGTAAGTCTACTAACTCACAAAAGCTATCCTTGGCTTTTTAAGTATTTTGGTAAAATTAAACATCTTCACTGAAATGGGCAGCCGGGGGAAAAGTTTTGTCTGAATCCACCACATAAAGGATTCTCTAATGACAAAGGAAAATGACTGTTCATTTATGTGAGCAGCAAGCTGAGCCCTCTCATATTACAACTCCCCACATGCAGGTCTTCACTTTCTAAAACACTGCAGGGGTACTCAGCCACTGGTGCATGACATGAACAATTAAAACAGAACCTGAATAACCTGTAGAATTCAAAATTTTACTGTGCCACTGTTTCCAGTATTCTTTTGGGATATTCTTATCCATCAATATCAGAAAAAAAACAGTATGTTTATTTTCTTCTATTTAACAACGTGACAGCTTTCTCACTTAAAACAATTCAATGCTTTTAAACTACTACCAGTATCTATTACACAGTCTGCTTAATGAGTTCCTTTAAAGAGTATTTCTTTTATTTCCAATTTTTTATTCCTCTACTTAAAGTGTAGGAAGTTGTCAAACTCAAAACTGTTACGTGTACTACAGCAGTGGTACCAGAAATTACTTCAACACCACTGAGAAAAAAACAAGTAACTAGTAACAGATTGCTACTGTAGTACTAAATCAATCCTATACAGTGCTTTCTGAATTTTGCCTTTTCTGGCAGTTCTTTAATGCAGCAGAACCCTTATGCAACTGCTGACAGCTGTTCTTTACTGATACTGCACAACATAGAAACACCACACCATTTTTAAAACATGAATGCCCAAGGAATGGGGGATGTTCTAGGGGAGTAAAAATGACTGAAGAGAACCAGGGTACATTTCAGCACTCTCCATCACCCACTAAGTTCTGTGAACCACAAATCCTGAGCCAAATTTATTGCCACTTCAGACATGAGACCTGAAGCATGCTAGAAGCTCAGAGAAGGAAGCCTTGTCTATTTTTCCAAAGTCTGAGCTGACCTGGCTGCATTTATAGCCCAGAATGCTGCCAGCCCACATCTCCCTTCCATCTCAAAGTAACAGAGCAGCCTTTTAATCCTCTGCAGGTCCCTAAAATGCTGCCATTGCGGGCGCAAGGCTTTCACAATTAGAGTTGGAATTTGGTGCAGACAGCTACTTCTATCCATCCCAGTGATAGGCAGGAAATGTAAATTAACTGCATTAAACAGAGAGACAGCCCCTGCCCTGTCCTTGGCCAAGCCAGTGGAGGACTACTCTGAAGTACAGAGAGTCATCAGATTCCCAACCCAACAAGCACAAGGATGCCTTGTGCTGGACAATCAAGGGGATCAGAATTCTTAGACACCTATGGAACAAAGCCCCATATCTTACATTGAACACAAACAAATCATACTGACCTTGCAAAGAACAAGCAAAGTCATGGAAATATGCTACAATTCCCCACACTAAAATAAGATCTTTGGAGTGGAAGACAACTATTAAGCCATCTAGATGCTTTCTTCTAGCTTTAAGCATCCTATGCAATGAAGATCCCAGCACTCATTTCAAAGTAGCCAGAGCAGCTTAACAAGTCTGCTCATTTCCCTCAGGAAATTATTACAGACTTATCAAATCTCATTATAAAATTATTCTGCATGTTCAAAGATCTACAGTTCATTTCAATCAAGTCTTACGATTCCTGAGACTACTGACCTGTTATTAATCACCTCAAAGTACTTACACATGCACGACCAGCTGGCCCTGCAACCCCTGTAACCCGAGGTACCCTCATGGGAATTCAAGGTTTCCTCTGCAGGGAAGCCTCCCCAAAGGACTTCCCTTTTCCCTCAGTTTCCCTTAAATTAAAAGCCCTCAGTAAACTTACATTTGCTCCCAGTTTGATGGATATTGCAGATGCCTTCTTTGTTGTCTGACTGCCTATGGAAAATCCAAACTTGGACATTTTGGCAGGAGCAGGCTTTGTGTTGAAATCTTCAGCTTCTTCATTAGCTGCCCGTTTCTCTGCGCTGCGACTCGAACTTTCTCCTCCATTACTGGAAGAAACAGTCTTAGTTTTCACAGGTTTTTCTGCCTCTTCTTCAGGTCCTGGTGAAGTCGAAACAACTTACCAAGATGAGCTACTTTTACTGAGCAGATTGATGGGAGCAGCAACCTCAAAAAGCATTATACTTTGGGTGCAATAGGTAAGGTGTTTTTAGTGACAGCAGTTTCCACCAATGTATTATTAGTGGACAGCAAAACACAAAGAGGAGAAGATACTGCAAGCACTCCACTACTTGTAAAGAACTTCTTGTATGAGTCAGGAAAACCATCTTGAAGCACCATCTCTTTATTTAGTATGGAAGTCAAAGTTCATGTAGTAAATTAAATGTAGATGACTAAATCTTTTTAAGTTTTTAAGTTGCCACAGATAAGGTTTCATAATTGGAATCCCAATTCCAAATCTAGAGTAGACAATCTAAGTTAAAATTTATTCTACTACATTTTTACAAATTCATGTCCATGCCAGCTCTAGGCTTGTCTGGCACAAGTCTAAAATCATGGGAGTGACTACAGTGAGGCTGGCTGTCTCAATCATGTTTCAAGTCACTGCTTGTCCACATCTCATCTGTTATAAATCTGCCAAGCTCTGCTTGAGGAAGGAATCAGCACTAAAAAAACATATATATAGATTATTTCATCTTTTCTGGTTTTGTACAGCCATGGAAAACATAGCAGCTGAACTGTGATCCACAGAGAAAAAACATTCAAGCAACACTTCCATTCCTATAAAATCAGCTTCTTCAGCTACACCAAGAGACAAAGGTGTCCTTGGAAAACTCATCCTGAACAGAGTAAATGCTTCAGCAAAAAGACAATTCCCCGCTGCTGCAATAAGCAAAGCACTGCAGTAGCAGAAGGGGGTAAAAGCCAACAGACATTAAGGAATGGACAGGGAAGTGCTCACAGCAGCAGTTTGGAACAACTGGAGCTAGCACAGGTTCCTCATCCCATCAAATGGAGAAGAGCACCTTCCATGAACAGCAAATTCCGACCAGCGGGGATAAAGCTCTTTGCACTGCTAACGCAAAAAGCTACTACGTAAGATGGAGCAATGGGAGAGAAGGAAGGCTGAACTGGGGATCAACAAGATTGTAGCTCTGAGAAAAAAAAAGAAGCAAACAACATCAGGAGAGAGAAAAACTAGGGACTCCATCTATATATATATTTGTCTGCTATTTCCCAAATCAGAAGCAGCAGAATATACCACTTCTACCCCACTCTTCCAGGTATCAATAAGTGATTGAAACCAAAATGGATTTATCATTCACCTTCAGAAATGTGGCAGATCACAAAAAAAAATTGTAACTTTAATCAGTTTCACTGTATAAAAAAATGTTACTAGAAATTTTATCCAGAAAATATAGATATAAAAATGAAAAACAAAGGAGGAAAGAGAAACAATCAAAATATACACAAGTGACCTTGGGTACTGGCAGCTGTCTTAGCAGAGTTTACCCAACAGCAGTCTGCAGAGACTGTGAGAGCATCCTTAGAGCTGGTCCATGGAATGACATTAACAGAATGCTCCAAGTGCAGCCTCAGGACACTAGAGACTGCCATTCAAGGGGAGCTAGAAGATTCAGTGGCCAGATTCACTGGTTCCTGCTGGAACCCTAGGGCTAAGCTTTCTTTTTCGTAACATACAAAATCCACAGCAGCCCAAAATTCAGGGCACAGGGAACCAGTTCCCAGACTAGTGCTAGCTTGAAGGTTATTACACTGCTTCTTACAGATTACTTCTTTTAAATGCAAATTCTCAAATACTGCTAAGCACAAGGTGAAGCCTAATACAATCTACCCCCATCTGTTTATCTGTTCTCTCACCAAATCCCAAAGAGCATGTCTGTCAGAATTAGCACTGCATTCTGAGCATTACTTCTACTGGGCTTGCCAAAGGATGAACACCAGGCTGCTGAAGGAAAGCAGAGCTGTAAGGGGCACGGGACAGCTGGGGAAGGAGGGGAGGGAGCTGTTGTGCTGTTTGATTTCTGCAGGAAACAGAAATGCAGGCACATTAACCATTAAGCAGCTCTCTACCATCTCCCATGCCAGTCCATATATATACTGCAAGCTATCAAGCCTGCTTTATCATTTCCTGGAGGTCACATTCACCCACAGAAAGCACTATTTCCAAACCAGACTGGCTAGTTTCCATGGACTGCAGACACTAAAAGCTGTCCTAGCCACAGCTAAGTTTCACTCATGCATATCAACAAGCCCACGATTGAAGAACTTCCACAGCCAGTGCCAGGAGTGCCAGTGCCAGCTGCACAGCACTCAGCATCTGTTACCTGTGGGAACCAGCCTGTCACAGCTAAGCTAATTTTAACACAAGCCCCATTATCTTGCCAAAAAAGCTAAGGACTGCAAATTGCTTTCAAAAACTGTCAGGGAACAACTATTCTTCCTCAGGGCCAAGGTACCTCAACTCATTCAGATCATGTTTCAGCACACAAAACAGTCTGAATTACTGATGTGCTGATCCTGTCCAGTTACTGTATTACTAATACAAAAAAAAACACCCAATACCACCACCAAAAAATAAATTCCAAAAAGCCACCAAAGCCCAACGGAGAACCAAGAGACAAGGAACTACCTAAAATCTATACTCTTCAAATGGCAGCGATTATCAGAAATAACATTCACTGTTGAGGTTAGCCTGATTGGTTCACAAGCCCAATTTAATGTTCCGACAGATCTAAGAAGTGCCCTCTCCCTACAGATATACTGAAACAAAAAAAGAATTACCAAAATTCAACTAAAACAAAAAAAGAAATACACCAAGAAGGAAAAGCTTTATCTTTGCAAAGACACTGTTCTCCTAACTTTAAGGGAAGAAAGAAGAAAAGAAACATACAATTAAAATTTTCGAACCAAATACTGCAGAAATTACAGGAATGTCCAGTAATATTATAAATACTGTAAGACCAAACAGCAAACTTACAGATTGTTGTCAACCTAAAAATCCCCAAATGCTCAAAACAGCAATTAAAGAATATTCACTGTATTCATTTATAAAAAAGGTACCATAACTGCTGAAAGTTAATAAGGCTCTGTCTTCATCCTTGCAGACAGCAACAGTGGTATTTCTCTCAGAACACGGCGGAAGCACCCCATGTATTTTTAGGACAGAGAAATAGCGCGTTTGCAGGGACAAAGAGCAGCTGGTGTGTTTTTAGGAGAGCGCTGCGAGGCTGAGCACAGCAGGCGCGACTCGGCCTCTGCTCCAGCGCAGCCCCTCAGGCCCAGGCCGCCCCTCTCCCCGCAGGGCCGGGCACCGCACGGCCGGACGAGGCGCCCTCGGACCCCTCCACCCCCGCCGGGCCGGCGCGGGGCCCGTCCCCACCCCAGAGCTGCGCGGCGAGCGGCGCTACGTGTTCACCTCCTGCGGGCTGCGGCCGCTTCGCCTTCTCCCGCTCGGCCCTGCCGTCCGCCATCTTCCCCGCCGCCGCCTCGCGCAGCGCGCATGCGCCGCCGCCGGCCCCGCCCCTGCGGCGCGCGG
>QUSF01000054.1:2207212-2218909 GCA_003676055.1 Chloebia gouldiae
CCCGGGAAAAGCCGGGGAATCGGAGTCACCCATCAGAGTCACCCCCGGCACTCCCAGCGTCGCATGTAGCAGCTCATGTCCGCTATTCTCACAGGCTCCGCTGGCTTTAAAATGGAAATTATTTTACCGCCATGTGCCCCGTTTGGGGCACACCGACTCCGACTGGCGGGAATGTAGTAGTGCTTACTTCCCTGAAGCATTGTTCAGTTTAACAGTCAGTGCTTCAAGGAGGAAAGCAGATGTTGCAGCTCTTGGAAGGTTTTGAACAATACGTGGTACACAGCCTCTGCGTCTCCGGGGTGGAGGTGGTGCCAAGCGATGGGACCGGCGGCAGCGGCACAAACTGACGCACAGCATCCCACCCGAACGTGAGGCAGAGCTTTTCCTGTGCAGTGACCGAGCACAGGTTGCTCAGAGGGGCTATGGAGTCTCCCTTACTGGAGGTATCCAAGAGCCCCCAGATGCAGCCCTGTGCCGTGCATGTGCTCCGCGATCTCCCTGCTCGATTCAGGAGCTCGGGACAGATGACCCAGTTGGCCCTTTCCAACGCAGCCAGCCTGTGATTCTGTGAGTTCAGCGAGCAGTGACACCAGCTTCCCCCAGCCCCGTGTGCAAGCCACTTTGCAGATCAGGAGAGGCTGTTTGTATGGAGCAAGAGCGAGTGACAGAAGGGACAGAGCGCCCAGCCCATGGCAGGGGGCTGGACCTAGATGAGGCCCCTTCCAGGCCAAAGCATTCCACAGCTCTGAGTCCATTGTTGTCTCTTGCTCCCTGGAGGAAAGTCTGCCTGAGCGGGGCACACACACCACACACCCACAGCCAGTCCTTGCACTCCAGGGCTTCCCAGGGAGCTGGAGGCAGCTCTCAAGCACCACCTGGAACACCACCCGAGGGTGAAGCCTTGTGTACTTCCCAACCACACACAGCTGAAAGGAAGCGGGTCTTTCCCTGTGCCAGGGGTGACCCATGCCTGCAGGCCCCTGCACACCACAACAGGCAGTGAAGGGCACCATCAGGGCAGGGAATCTCCTGCCTTCCAATCCCCACCTTACAACAGCATGTAGGAAGGGGTCGCCAGGCAGTGGGTCACCACCAATCCATCATCTGCCATCACTGACTTTAAGCAACACCCACAAGGAAAGCCCTCCTCATCCTACAGACAGCAGGCCTGTATTTAGCTGCCCATGGCAGCTCTGCAGCTCGAACACAGACTTCCAGAGAGAAACCAATGTATTTTTAGCTGTGAGAAATATTAAAAGGCTCTCTGCTCCTCTTAAGTATTTACTAATAGGGCAGTTTACCATCTCAGAAGTTCCAGCACTTTGGGACATCCACATTACATGGCCTGAAAACACAGGCACTCTGGGATAAAAGTCTTACACAGGCAAGATTAATTTTTTTGCAGCACAGTAAAGAAATTTGCCTGATTCCTTGCAAACGGGGACTTTATTTGTGCCAGATAGAACATCCAGAAATGAACATCCAGTTCCCCAAACTCACTCAAGGTTTTAACCATTCAGTTCAGCTATCAATTCATCTTCATACAAGAGGATTCAGGAAGTAATGGGAGAGGTCTCTTCTACTTCATCTTAAGTGATCTTTTAGAATAAAAGCATAGGCAGCCTCCAAAGCAGTGAGCTCTGAAGACCTTTGCATTCAGTAACAATCACCTTTTGTCCAAGCACAGTTCCATTGAACAGACTGATAGTTTTAGTGCAGTGTTTTGGTTTTTTTAACAACAGATTATCTCATTTCTCTTACATAATTTCAATAATTTGTGAATAAATTTAAACAGATGGACTACTAAAGTCATTAAAAAAACCCAACTCTTAACAATGGTCATTTCAAACATAAGCAACAAAACATGTTCTAGATTAAAAACTGAACAGAGCTCCAGATGTACCAAGAAGCTGGAGCATTAAAGGATACAGTTTGTGTGTAAAAAATTCATTTTCCTCCCCATCACTCTACTTTTGCTTTAGTTTATACTTCTTGGGGTAATTTTTGGCAAATTGCTTGTCTACTTTTTCCTGTCCCTTTCTAAGTTTAAGTGTGTTGATCAGGTCTAATGTTTTTTTCAGTTCCTTTACAGGCTTGTTTACAAAGCCACAGTATTTCCTTTTCGGAACAAATTCCAGAGCCTTTTTCCAGTCAGCAGTATCTTTCAAGGTTAATAAAATATGCATCATTTGATCCAGTGTGAGATTTTTGGCACCAGTACTCCAAAGCAAATACTTCTCCAGTGGAAGGGCTGCAGTCTCCAGCCCCAGTCGCTTTGCCCGTGCTAAAGAGACTCCTGTTTTTATGCTCTTGTCAACCAGCGACCCAACAATATAGATCTTATCGTGATCAAATGTTTTCATTACATTGGGAGAATCAGCTGTCAGATAGATAAGCTTCTCCTTTGGAAAGATTTCTGTGTAGCACTGCTCTGTCACTGTGATAAGCAGTTTGTCCCATGCATCTCTGTAATTCTTGATAAATTCCCTGTGATAGAGGCTGTCATCTTTGAAGTTACAGAAGTGGATGTGGAATGGATCCACAGATCTCCGATTGCTGCTTTCACTCATTACTATCTGCTTCACTGTGTTTGTGACCTCTCGCAGAGACATTTCTTTTTCGTAAGACATGTCAAATACTAGAGGCTGGCCAAAGACCATGGACTGAGCAGCCCTCCAGTTGTATGCTTGATCCATAGTGCGGGACCATAAACACACGAATGGACAGTTCTTGGTCTCATCTGTCTTTGAAGCCTGATCTTGTGCTTCCAGCCTCCTTTCCCTTTTCTCATCCATCTTTCTTTTGTCATTTTTCTTGTGAAGTTCTTTGAGATGCAAATATTTTAAATACTTCTTTTTGGCTGACTTAGAAGGGCACTCCATGAAAGTTTTTAGCTGTTCTTCACTAATATGTTCTGGAACTGCTCTGCCAGCTAGCCTCCACATCTCCAAAGTCTCCCGTGCAGCAGCCAAACTGGAAAGCTCCTTAGGCTCCAAGGCTGTCTCACTGACCTCTTCTTGCAACCCAGATTTCATGACCTTCTTCCACTCATCTAAATCCAGTTTTTCTGAGGGTTCCAACTTGTCCTGCTTCAAACAATGAGATAAACTCAGAGTTCTACTGAACAGAAACAAATCCTTTTTCATCCCATGTTGCACAGCAAATGGAAGGCCAGAACATCTTACAATTCTTCTCAGGAGCATATTAGCAGACTGCATACTTAGACGTGTGCTGTGCTGCAACACTTATCTCTGAAACACCAATAACAGGAGAAAAAAACTTGTCAGAAATCACAAAGAAAACACATGCAGATTTTTATTCTTAGTAACACTAACAGACAATAGGTTACTTCTTGGAGGATGCTAGAAATTCCTCCTTCTGCTATGAATTTTTTACTGTTTCCCAAATAAAACCAGCATAAACCAGCTATACTTACTGCAATTCAAAATGCAGTCAAACAATCTTCAAGAACTGTGCAAGATCTGTTCAACTTATCTGTATCATCTGATGAGCCTTCACAACCAAAATCAGTGAACTGCTGCAAGCAAACCAGAAGTTTTTATATCATTTATCTATCCTGTGAAAACAGAAAGAAGAGATGGAAGAATAAAAACTAGTACAGGAAAAGACTATCTTTCTTCTTTTTGCTAAACTGTCTGTGAAGTTGGCATAGGCACATAAACCCTCCCCAGTCCCATTAATTTTATCCACATTTGTATTTAAATATGAAAGGTCTGCAGAAAGAAAAACACACACAAGAACATTTAATAGTTTCCTTGGCCTATGCACACTACTGAACTAAGCAACAGTGAAGTTTCAGTCCTGGAGGAAATGTGATTTGGACAAAACTAGAATTAATTCCTAATTTTTAAATCAAAAGTCATAATCTTCCTAATAAACTGAAAATAACGTGATATACAGAAGAAGAAGTTAATGAATCTAATGCTGGGTTTGTAAATATGTACCTGCTCAGATACAGGCACAGAAGGAGTAGTGTATTATTTAGAAATGTTATATAACCTGGCATGTGTTTTATTACACAGTAATTGGTCAAGTTGTTGGCTGACCTCTCATGTTCTACTGTTATTAAGATAAAAGAAACAACAACCAGGCAACCTAACAATGTGAAAATTTTTAAGTGCTAATGGAAGTATCCCTAATTTCACACTGAAGCATTGAACTAATGACAAAAGTAATAATCAAAGAAGCATGGAGAAACCAAGGGATCAGTTCTTCAATTAACTTACATTACTGGAGCTCCAATTAGTCAATATTAAGCACCATATTTACACTGTCAGAATACCTGGTGACAGCTTTTGATAGAGCCAAGTTACCTCGCAGTGTGTCATTCACGCTAACAGTGCTACTGCAAGATTAATCTAACGCTCTTTGAAGAACCTAGATTTGTAGCACTAAAAGTATTTTTCTTTTTGAGTATGACTGCACTGCAACTCATCTCAATAACAGAGAGGCTCTTCAGTGATATTTCAGAGCGAACAAGTTGCCTTACTTCTCCAGCCCAGCTGCGCACCCAGAATCACAGGCTGGGTGAGGCTGGAAGGGGCACAGTGGATCTCCTGTTCCAACCTCCCTGCTCCAGCAGGGTCATCCCAGAGCACATGGCACAGAACGGAGCCTAGGCAGGTCTGGAATATCCCGTGAGGGAGACTCCACAGCCTCTCCGGGCAGCCTGCTCAGTGCTCGGCCACCAGCAGTGAAGAATTCCTTCCCCACGTTCAGGTGGAATTTCTGCGCGCCGGTTCCTAATCGCGCCGCCTCCCTTCCCACGGCTCGGATCCGCACTCCCGGCCCCCTTCAGACTCTCGCTGATGAGGGCGGCCGCAGCAGCAGCACTGCACGTGCTGACAGCTTCCAGAGCAGCCCAGGAGCAGCCGGACGCCGCCTCACACCGCAGCCCTCCGGGGACAGCGGCGCGCCCGCCCCGCGGCGGGGCCCGCGGCCTCGGGGCACAAGCACCTGTGCGATGTCCGGCCGCGCTCCGCCCGCTCGCCGGGCTCGCTGGGGCTCGGTGTGGCTCGGTGGGGCTCGGTGGAGCTCGGTCGGGCTCGGTCGAGGCTCGCCGGGGCTCGGTGGGTCCCCGCCGGGCCCAGCCCGCGGAGCCGCTGCGCCTGCGCGGCCGCGCGGTGCTCCCCTCGGCTGTCCCCGGCGCGCCGCGGCTGCAGCGCCGGCGTTCCGGGCTGCCCGCGCCCTCTCGGCGGGCGGCGGTCCCAGCTCTGCCGCATCCCATCGCTGCTCCATCGGTATTCCATTCCTGTTCCACTGCCGGGGTGCCCCCGGCACTGAGGGCGCTGCCGGCGGGTGCTGCCCCCGGTGTGGCCCCGCCGCCGAGGCCTTTGTCCGCCCGGCCTGCCCATCTCCGGTATCTCCTTCTCTCCTCTTCCCTCTCCCTCCCTCGCTCTCTTCTCTCCCCTCGCAGCCTTTTTTTTTTTTCCTTTTAAACAATTCAGTAGCACAGAGAAGTGTGGCTTGTCTCTGCCCCGCGGGTCGCTGTTTGATGGTGCGTTGTTTTGTTGCTTTCTCCCCTGACTGTGAGGCTGCGATTTCAGGGCAGACCGGGATCTGTCGCCATGAGTTTTCTGCTGCCCAAACTGACCTGTAAGAAGGAAGTGGATCAGGCAATAAAAAGCGTCGCTGAGAAGGTTTTGGTTCTTCGTTTCGGAAGAGATAATGATGCTGTTTGTCTGCAGCTCGATGATATTGTAAGACTTTTTTTTTTTTTTTTTTTTTATTAACAGACTGTACAAGTATATTTGGTGCATAGAACAGAATGTTGCTTTTGCTCAGATGGGCACTCATGAAAACTTTGGTGACAAGTATAGCATAAAATTACACTATAAAAAGGTTTGAAAAGCAAGCATCTGTGTTACTATTGTAGTGGCTGCACAAAGGCTTGAGGTAGAGAAGATGTGATATTCTACACCTGCTTTAACTGGTAACACATAAGAGAAACAAGCTTTATAAATCTTTCCAACCTCTTTTCCGCGTATATCAGTCTAATTGTCATCTGCCTTTCTCACTCTTTCCAGCTTGCAAAAACAGCTCATGACCTAAGTAAAATGGCAGTCATTTACCTGGTGGATGTGAACGACGTCCCAGTGTACACCCAGTACTTTGACATCAGTTATATTCCATCTACTGTATTTTTCTTCAATGGACAACACATGAAGGTTGATTATGGGTAAGTCATCCTACCACTGTCTATTATGTCCATAAGAATTACCAGTCTTTTTCTATGTTGTCATGTCTGGGGAAGGTAACATTGGAAAACTGTAATGTTGTTACCAGCATCTGCATTGAGAATTCTGTAGGAAGCCAGAAGGATGTAAATAGGAAAGTCATTTCAAATATGTTGTCATGCAATAAGTAGGTTATATATGTCCAACTCTGCAAAAAATGGAGAAATTATTAAAATCTTAGACATGGCACTGCGCCTGTTTGACCTTTGGAGGTCCCATTCCTGACTTGGTTATGCCATTACAAAGTTAGTTCATTATATCAGAATGACCAGACCAGAACTCCTTATCTAATTTGGGCATCTTTTCACATTTTTAGGTGTTTTTTCTCTGAATACTTTAACGTTACAATTCTACCTTTGTCTTATGCTTATATTTAGGTCTCCAGATCACACCAAATTTGTGGGAAGCTTCAAAACGAAGCAGGACTTTATAGACCTGATTGAAGTGATCTACCGGGGAGCAATGCGGGGAAAGCTCATTGTGAGAAGTCCAATCGATCCCAATAACATTCCTAAATACGACCTTCTCTACCAAGGCATTTAATGGGTTGACCAGAGATAAGAATTACACAAATGGACGATGTTGTAAATCCCTTTTTCCTTTGAGCGCTTTTGGCCTCCCCTGACATTGTGGGACAGTTTGAGCATTTATCCCGAAGGATCATATTGGTCTCCTTCTGAAGACAGACATTCTGTCACCTCATGCTGCTCTCATAAATAAAGCTACGTGTTCATGCATAGAGTTCACAGAAGCTCTTGGAGTTGTGTGCTGAGCAGCCCTTACAAAACAGGCAGGTTGTGTGCATCCAGGGCTGTGGCAGCTCCAGGGCTGCCTTCTTCAGGGAACCGAGGCACTCCGGTAGTTGTCTGTGTAGTACCGTTTTCATTCAGATGTAATAACAGTAAACCTGACGTTAATAAAAAAAGCTGTGCTTGCTCTCAAGAACTTTCAACTGAATGTGCCTTTCCAATGGAATTTTATATCTTATCCATTGCTGTGTAACAGGACAGAAGTTTCTTCTGAGAGATGATGACTGAAATCTGGAATGTTTATAAATACAAAGGCAAGTTGATGCTCTCTTCTCTATGAAACCCATTATTACAGTTCAACAGCTTTTTTGAGTGAAATCAGAATGCTCTATCCTTGTAGGTTTTGTCATCCTTCAAAGGATCCTTTTTGTGGCCATTGAGCACTTTTGATTCCCATGGGTTCAAACTGGAATTTAAGAATAATTATTCTCTTTACATTCACTCTAAAGATTATTTGAACTTCTGCTTGTACACATTGCAAGCCTTGAGTATAAATTTAAAAACTGTGTGTCCCACCTCTTTCTAAAGTTAAACAAGTGAGAGGAAAAAGCAATGTCATTCCCTTGCATCAGCTTGGTAACTGCAGGTTGCCAGACTAGTGTACCTCTGCAGCAGCTCATGTCCACTATTTACACAAGCTCAGTTGGCTTTAAAATGGAAATTATTTTATCTCCATATGTCCCGTTTGGGGCACACCAACTCCAACTGGCGGGAATGTAGTAGTGCTTACTTCCCTGAAGCATTGTTCCGCTTAACAGTAAGTGTTTCAAGGAGGAAAGTAGATGTTGCAGCTCTTGAAAGATTTTAAACAACACAAGGTACATAGGAGGAAACACGCTTTGCTATTCCAGATTTGGCCTTCTAATGAATCTAAGCACTTAAGCAAATGTTTTCCTGATAGTTTAGTCTGATTATAGAGCCAAAACTATAGAATGTTTATTATAGAAATAGATATATGAGAGTTTGTATACCTTAACATCTTTAATTCAACTTTAAATTTCACATCTAGCCAAAGGGTTGTGGCTTAAGGCTTTCAACAAGGCATATATTTCCTAATAGTTAATGTTTGTGTTTTTCTTCTCAAAACCAAACATAGCTTCAAACTCAGAACTGTGAATTTCTCCCCAGTGAGATGAAGGTGCTTAAGTGATGGAAAGGTGCAGAAGCACTTATGAAAGGAAGAGACCACTATCAAGAACAAACCAGTGTACCTTTATTTATCACCTGTCTTCTTTCTTGTGCTGCTTCTAGTTGCAACAGGTGAATTCCTCAAGGCTCTTGTGATCTTGGCTTTCAGCATGGTTTTCAGGTACTTAAAGATGGATTGTAAGCAGCTGGAGGGGGCTAAACCATACCTTTCTGTTCCAGCAGAGAAAGTAGGACAATTTGCTCTCATGAGAAATTGCACAGTTTTATTTAGGGGTTTGCTGTTAGACACCCATTCTCGGCAGTTCTTGTCTATCCATTCCTGTATTTCTGGATCATGTCTGCTCTGGTGCTGCACGCTGTGCGTGGAGTCAATGAATGCCACAGAGTACACTTTATTCATCACCTCACATTTCCTCTGCACCAGCAGATCAACAAACACCAACCCACCATAGCCATGGGCAATGAAGGCCACGTTCCTGGCTGCACTCTTTGCAATGAAATGATCCCATACATACATGGTATGCTCTTCAGGGCTGCTGCTGCCCCTTTTGGGGATCCAACAGGCAGACTGTGGAAAAGTAAGCGCTTCTTCCCTGGCAGAAAATCTCTCCTTTTCAGTGTTCAGATCAGTGAAATTGTCATTGGGGTTCAGGACTATCACTTCCCAGTGGCTTTGCTGGGCCATTTTGATGAATGGTATTTGTGTTCCATGTTTCAGGCCCTCACTGACAATTGCCCTTCGCCCCCACTGTCCAGCACAAAAAACTCCACGGTCTTGAAGAAGGATAATTAGGCTAGAGGAACTTGTTAGTGCATCCTTGCTCATGAAAAAGAAGCTTCTAGGTTCATCCCCTGTAGCATCAGTAGGAATATAAACCTTCTGCAGCATGCAGACTCTTTCCAGGAGCTCATAAACATACTGAGTAATAAAATGTCCCAGAACTTCATAGCGTTTATGATTCTGCTCGTGTTCATTCTTGTAGTAATTGAAAACAAAGGACTCATTTGTATCCAGATGCCTCAGTTCCCCTTTTATATTGAAGTCGTATTTTAGTTCCTCTCGATACTCTGAACCCTCTGTTAGTTTCCTCAAACTGAGTTCACCTTGTATTTGTAACCACTACAAATTAAGAAGACTATTATGTCAAAATAACGATAGACCTCAACACAACACCTGTCTACCCACCCCACCCCCATTGGAATTTAGATTTAAAAGCTGTCACAAATTAAATACTTGTTGATGCAGAGTATTTCATGGTGATGTATAGCAAACTAGCTGCTTCTAAAGCCCCTTAGAGATGTCAGTTGCCAAGTTCCAACAGCAATAACTCCTCTGCCTTTATTACACCTTATTTCAGTTTGGTAGTTAAAAATTTGTAAGTAGCATGTTTATTTAAAGATCTGTTTAAGGCAGTTTGAATTAAAGGCTTTAAGAAGGAGGCACATGTACATGGTTCACTGTTCACTTGAACAACTTTTACTGTGCTGTCTCCTAGCCATTATCTTGGAACTCCACTGAGTTTCAAGGCCACCTTTGAAATACAGGCCTAGGCAGTTGGAAACAGTCCAAGTGTCATAACTGGATCCTGAGTTTTTAAAGAAAATAAGCTGTGCTTACTAAGGACTTCAACCTTCCCATTGCTCGCGTACCAGCGTACTCTCCATGTTCTACTTTCACCTGCACATACATACATGTATGTGTTTGCTTTTTCTGATCTCTCTAGTTCATCACTCATCCTTGCAAGCACTTGCCACATGGAAATATAGGAATGGATGACAGAATAAACTAGCCACTGCGATCCAGGAGCAGGGGAAAAGAAAGTCCAGGCAGCAAACTATCATGAGGTTGGACTGAGATATCCAATTTCAGATTATCTCTAATGATTGATATGAATCATACCAAAAAGTCATTTTTGTGCAGCTGAAAAATTAAGCTTAGCAGAACCTTCTATTTTCTGAGTGATTCCTCAGTGGTATTCTGGGGACCACCTCTCAGTCCCTTTCCCTCCTCATCCCTAAAAGATTGGAGAGATTAATTTCCCAGCATACTCTGAATAGGAGGTTACTATTCTTTTACTCCAGCTACTAACAGCAACATTGCTTTTTCAGTTCCAAAACAAGGATATCTGATTCCAAATTAAACCCTGAACATCGACTTTACAAAGCATTGTGAAGGATTGCTTAAGATTTCAGGAGGCAGAAACAGTTTTACATAAAGTGGACATATGACTTTCTTTCCCAAAACTGCCTTCAGGATGCAAAATGAAAAGTTTTGAGGTAATTAATGATAGGCTATCACTTTGGAGTTGACTTAAATGGCAGCTTAGAATTATATACTTACTAGTCCAGAGGACTGATTTTATTGTAGCAACACAATTAATTGTGGAATTAAAAAGTAGCAATTACAGGTTGTTCCAGATACAGCTGCATAATGCATGTACTTTTTTGCCATACTTCTGCATTCTAAATCAGCATTGATAGCTGTTTGTACTTCACTGTCTATATATAAATGCAATATTCAAGGCTGTATATGCTGGCAGCTGGTAGCAATTGCTACCTTATTTTTAAAAATTTGCTTTTGGAGGAAACATAATCCCTCTTTCCCTTCCTCCCACTTTTCAGATTCTAAAGTGCTTCAGATGTAAATTCACCTGGTACTTGTTGCAGCATTTGGTATATTCTAAACACTACCGCAGTGTAAGTACTATATAAGATACATAAAGATTACTTTGTTTTCCATTTAAGTAAAGCCCAATATTACCGTATCTTCTTCTGTAAAATCTGTCATCATCATAGATGGAAATCTTCTTCACTCTGGGAGTGTAGACAAGTCCTCTGCATGAAAAAAATAAACCCGATCATGGTTTTAATTTTCATTACTTTATGTGCTGGGGCGTGTATCTGCAAAACCTGTCAGTAGCTGGTAGACCGTGGCCGGGTAGTTCCAAGTTACAAACTCGCCTCTCTCGTTTGTAATTCACACCTGACCGTAAACTAAGGCTAAACCTCGAGTATGAAACTAAATGTTTGTCCGCACCAGTTTTAATTCCCGCTACCAAGAAGAAAACAAAGCTGAAAGCGCCACACAAGACTTACAATGATGAAACTGCCCTGAAAAACAAACAAACAAAACACACAGGGAAAAAAAACCCAAAACAAAGCAGCCACCAATCCTTGTCCTCCCCCGGCCGCAGGAGGTTTGTGCTCAGGGCGGCGGCCGGCCGGGGTCTGAGGCGCTCCCGGGCGGCTCTGGCTGTCAGCTGGGGCCAGCGGCATTAGCGGGGAACGACCCAAACCTGGGCCGGGCCGGCTCACCGCTGCTCCCCTACCGCCTTCCAGCCGTCAGCACGGGCACCGAGCCCGCCCCGAGCGCGTCAAAGCTCGGGCTGAGGGGCGGTGCCCGGCCCGGAAGTACCCGGGGAAGCTGCGCGGGCGGCGGCGGGGCCGGCCCGGTGCGCAGCTCCGGCGGTGCGGTGAGTGCC
>QUSF01000054.1:2218919-2322559 GCA_003676055.1 Chloebia gouldiae
GGTGAGTGCGTGTGTCTGTGCCGGCCCGGTGCGGAGCTCCGGCGGTGCGGTGAGTGCCGGGGCCGAGGGGAGCCGGGCAGCGCCGCCGGCTGCGCGGGGGAGCGCTGGCGGCGGAGGGGGAGCGCTGGCGGCGGAGGGGGAGCGCTGGCGGCGGAGGGGGAGCGCTGGCGGCGGAGGGAGCGCTGGCGGCGGAGGGAGCGCTGGCGGCGGCGTTGCTGCGCCTCTCGGAGAAGGCTGAGGAGAGTGTGAGCAGGTGGAGCTGCTGGCTCGGGCCCTCGGCATTTGCGGGGGTGTCGCAGGAGCCGTTCGCTCCGGGGCCCGCAGCGCAGGGGGACTGTGGCTCTAACTTAAAAAAAACATCCGAGAAAAGTGCGAGTCCCCGAACTTGGCTTCTCGAGAGACTTCAAACTGGCTGTAATCTTTGAAGGTCTTATGCCGGAGTCATATAGAATCTGTATAACTGGAATACATATAAATGCTGGAATCTGGGAGGTGGTGTTCTTCTGGCGATGAAGTTTATAGGTTTAACAGGAATCCTTGGCTATTGCTTATTTTTGGAACCCTTGCAGTGGTACAGATGTGCTTTTGTACTCCTTTTCACTCTCTAATGAGACAGTGAATATTTAATGGGATAGAAATCCATTTGGATTTAAGTGAAATGTACCACTTTGAGTTTGCTAACATAAGTGAAATATGCTGTTGAGTCTGGTAACTACAGCTGTAGCAAAACTACCCCAGTTAAGGAGAAAGAATGCAAATTTGTACACTAAAAGATAAGAGATAAGAAAGACTCCTCAGACCTTGAAACAGCGCAGAGTGAGCCAGGAGTTCTTTCTGTACTTTCTGACAAAAACTGAGTACAAGTGTAACTAGCTGTAAGTGTAATGTGAAATCAGCAGAATGAATATTCATAAATCTATTGTGCAATTTATGCATATGGAAATTAGTAAGGGTAATAAAAAAGGATCGGGAGTTCTCAGAGGTGCACATGTCCATTGAAGGGCAGTGAGTCCCCACATGGTCCAGCACTGTGAATAAACAAACATACCCATTCCCTACAAATGTTTATTGGAATTGTGGGGTTTGATTTTCATCCGTGTTTCACTAGTCTAAGTGTGAACTGCTCATTAGTTGTGTGCTTGCAGCAAGGAGTTAATCAGTAAATGTCTTGGCTAAGGATAAATTCTAGGACAATTTCATTAACAATTTAGTCTATGCTGACAATCCAGAGCCTTGCCCAGGTGTGTGGCTGTCTTGTATTGTGGCTGTCAATTACATTTTACCAGGGCCTGTACTGATAGGGCAAGAGGGGATGGTCATAAATTGAAAGAGGGTAGGTGTAGACTGGACACGAGAAAGAAGTATTTTTTTACAATGAGAATAGTGAGACTGGAACAGGTTGCCCAGAGAAGCAGTGGATGCCCCATCCCTGGGAGTGTTCAAAGTCAGGTTGGATAGGCTTTAGGCAACCTGATCAGTTGAAAGATGTCCCTGTCCATGACAGGATGGCTGAACTATAAAATCTTTTAAATTCCCTACCCAACCCAAGCCATATTATGAATGTGGTTCTTTTGTTCTAGATTGCTCAAAAATTTTCTTATTCTTTCTTAGTGCTTGCTGCTGTGGTTCTACTTCCCTCTTAATAAACGAGAAATTCTTAAATTTCTTTTTTTTTTCTTTGTATTTTTTTTTCCAGTAGAGAAAACCATGTCAGGACGAACATCAACCTCGAGTCATGTCAATGTAAGTGTTCCTGAAATTGTCAACATTTTATTTTGAGGCTGTAGGTATCCTAGGGTGTTCTGATTAATTCTTCACTTTGTTGGAACATGCTTTCTTGACAAACTGTTTATTGTGGCATCAGTCAATACTAATGTCTACTGTTGTACATTTATTAATACATTATAGGCTTAGCATTTGATTAGGTATAAACAGGGTATTTTCAAAGTTATTTTAAGACCTAGTCTAACACCTAAAATTTTAGAGTAATTTTAAGTAAGTAGAAAACAGCCACAAAACTGTGTAAAACTTTATCTGCAGAGATGGACTCGGAGGCTTCTTACTCTAGTGTGTGTTTTTTCCTAAAATATCCCTGTTAGAAGCAGTTTCTGGCAGTGGGAGCACTGGTGAGAACAGATGGTGGACGAAGGACCTGGTGTGATTGGGTGAGGTCTGGGGGATCTAGTGGTGTAGAAACAAGCTGTTTCCAGCACTGTGTTTATGCACTTTCTCTGGCCCTTGCTTCTACAGGTGGGACCCTTCAGGAAAGTATTGCTGCTTTAGATGAGTCTGCTGAGTGTGTATGCACATGTATGTGTAGAGTTAGTCACTTTTTATTTGGGAAAAGCTGAGGCAACTGCATACCTTGTGTTTAGCATAGATTCAGACCTCTCTTTGCCTGTTGACTTTGTGCTTGCTCTGTAAGTTAGTTGTAGGTGCTGTAAAGCAGCATCTTCTTAATGAGTGCAAGCATTGGGAAGATGCTGTGTGGTGAGCTGGAAATGTTGCTGGTTTATGTATCTTGTGCTTTATATCCCTTTCTGTCAGTTGTCTCTTTTTACTGAGTCTGACTTTATCTGTACTTAATGTTGTCTGTTATGTCATTACAGAGGTTATCAGAACCTCTTTAATTTTAAATGCATGCTAAAATTCTAGATAATTGTATGTTCTTTGGACTATCAAAACATAAGCTGCTAGTCAGGCAGCAGGTGGAGGTCTGAAGTAAGAGATCTGTTCCTAGCCATTACAGTGCACATCAGAAATATGCATTCTGACTGATAAATGTGTTTACAGGCCACTTCTAAAACAAAACCAACAAAACAAATTTGAAACAATTTACTTGTAGAAGTTCTTGAATTAAAAAAACGTTGTTTCAATCCTTCTGTGTTGATAGAAAAGGAAGGAAGAAGTTGCCTGTGTGTGACATTTGTATCCTTTAGAGTTTGAGGAATCTGTTATTAAAGGAGTATTTTTTGCAGTTTTTGACCAGCAAAGGCAGCCTGAGATACTGTATAGAAATTTGCGTCTAATTACATAAAACTTTAAACTTAGTTTCAAAGAAGTGTAGAGAAGGAGTAAGAGCACTCATGATTGAGACTGAAGGATTGAAATATTATCTCATTATGGCGCAGCATGCTTCCTTATGGTCTGTCTGAAGGACTACCTGCTGAGCTAATGAATGCAGTTAAGGTGCTAATAATTAAGTTGTCAGAGTCACTGTTCTGGAATCCCTGCTTGTAATTTCATGTTACAATGCAAGGCATCTGGTGGCTTGTGAATCAAGTTCATAGGATGCTTTACAGTGTCCATCATATGGAGTAGCTTCAGCTTTTTCCTGCCTGAGCTAGATTCAGTTTGCTGAGAAGTGTAAATGTTGTATTCCCTCTCTTATACAGTCTGATCTGGTTGTATTTGCAATGTCAGGTTTTGCTTCTCAGGATGCCTGGAGCAACATCAATGCTTGCACTTTTATTCTTTCAGTTGGTATTTTAACTAGTTTAATTAACTGATAGGAAATATAATCTTGTTTCCTTGTCTTGATGAACTAGCACAAATTTAGTTTGATTATTTTTTGTTTGATTTTCAATGAACAAACTTACTTTCCAATGTATGATTTTTTTCTGAACTAGTGAATTCATGTGAATTACTAACTGCTTTCAATAATTGCTTTCAAAATGCTGGCTCCGTTTCTGTGGGAGTTGGCAATGACAATAGCTGATAATAATTTTGAGTACATTAAAGTCTGTTTGATGCTAAATTATCATACCTAAATACTTGTACAATAAAGAACAATAAGATGTAATTGTTCTTCATCCTGAACTTTTGAGAATGCAAACCTGGTCATGACATTCAGCTATTTTGTTTTCTCTTTATCATTCTGTAAGCTGAGACAGTTAATCCAGAGTGTAAACAAATTAAAATGAACCAAGAACACTGTGCCAGTGGATTGGTTATCACCTTTTTGTCATGTTTGAAGATGTGAAGTTAATGAGATGGAGCTTTTACAGGTGGTTCATGTGTTAAAACTAGCTCATGTGGTATGACACATGATTTGGGATCAAGCATTAATGAGGAATACATTGCAAGTCTCAAGTCAGGGCTTCCCTTACAACTTTATTTTGCCCAGTTAAGACAACATTGTACATGGAGGTATGTCACTTTGTAGCACCAGTGGATAATTTAGTTTTACCATGTGTAACATCATCTATTTTCAGTTTCGTATACCAAAGAAGAAAACAAACACCAAGTCAGAGGATGTCCAAGTTCAGTCCCCTTTGGCAAGGCTCCCAGGCTCCTACCATTGTGACTACCCTTTAAAAGAGGTAAAGAGAAGTTCTTCAGAGTGTAAAGTGTGTAGGAGAATGTTCATGAGGTTTTGGTTTTTTCAACACCAAAGGCTGGCTTGTGACAACTAATCCAGACTGTCTTGAGGGAGACAAGTGTGTAAGTCTGAAATCTGCAAGCACACATTTACAGACATGGGAGTCTTAGTGCCATGTTTTCTAAATCATTGCAAAGCAGTTTGTCTTTGGGCATAGTTTGAAACTATCTTAAGAATCACTGATTTAAAAGTAAATAGGATATTTAATTTTTTTAGTTGATTGTCTTCTGAGTGCTGAACTTTTAGGTTATATTCAGATCACTTACCAAACTTTTTGTTATATGGAAATAACTTTTACATTGAGTTTTCAGTTATCCAAGAACTTAAGATTTTAAGAGAATATATGAAGCACTCTGTGCCTCTTGGTAGACTTTTGGGTGCTAATACAGAAATAACTGTATTAAGACTAAAAGACTGTAAGAGTCTTTTGGCATTTATCATAATTGAGTGTCTAGATTATTTCAGTCATGTATAAAAGCAAATATTTGCCTCTATAAATCTGTTCTAAATTTCATAAGCATTTCAAATGTCAAGTGTTGGAAACACATTTTGCTACTCTTGTTTTCTTCAGTATTCAGAGTTTGTTGCTGGCTTTAGTGCTTTCAGAATCATGAGCCTGAATAAACAGACCTCAGAGGAGGAGGAGGTTGAAAGGGAGGTTGAGGGAAGGCAGGCATTTTCCTTGACTCAGAGCAGCAGTGGTGATGAGACCCAGGTCTCTTGGTAGGCCAGGTCATTTGGGAATGCTGCAACAGAGACTCCTGTGGGGCTGTGTTCTGTACTGCTCTCAGTGAGCAGAGCATCCACTTGCAGTCAGGTTTTGAAATGGGAGGTGATGATGTCTCCTGTGGCTGCAAGCAGCAGCCTGTCAGGCACATGCAGACAGCACTTGCATGGAGTTCTTCCTGTATTTCCCTCTGCCTCTATAAAAATGATGGTTTGAACAATGAATTGAAAAATACTTTATTTCCTAGTTATTTCTTGGATATTGTCTAATTTTCCATTTCTTATTTTTCCCACCTGCATCTATAAATAGGTCAAGCTTTCCCATGTATTGGGGGATTTCAAATGCTTTAAACACTGCCTGGTTTTTATGTTCTACTTTTAAAAACTTGGTTGTGAGTTGTCAGAGTTGTCAGCATGTTGTTTGAGAAACTTGTGCAGTTTTCAGTGATGGTACAGGTCTCTCCTGTGCTTGAACACGGGTGGTACGAGGTGAGCTAGATGGTGTTTGAAGGCAGGAAGAGGGGAGAGGCTCAGCAAATCAATTTCTTGCTGCCAACTTGAATAATGGGTTATTTTGCATTAGAGTTAGTCCTTATGGTAGTGAAAAGTTTGATTTGGGATGTGCCTTTCAGACTTTATTAAAATTTGTAGAAAATGCATGGGCTTGAACTTTTCAGATGCCCTTTCAAACCACACCTAGTTAAAAATGAAGATAAGTTTGTTTGCTTTCATCCTGAGTGCCATAATTTTCAAGCGTCTCTTGGGTTTGTTATATTTTGAATTTTAAGAAATGAGGAAGGAGGGTTGGAGGTTTCTGGATTCGCACCAATAACTGTGTTTTAGTGAGGCTTTATTTCTTTAATTTGAAAATGTAAGTACTTTCTGGTAAGGTAAGAGAATTTGGAAAAAAAATGAAGTCTTGCCGTTCTGGGGTTTGCCACCTAAGTACCAAACCTTCAAATTGTTTTCCTTCTCAGAATTTTATATCTTTTATATCTGTATTGTAGCCTGTAAAATTTGCCTAAATGTACAGCATTAGCCTCTGCTTTCTGCATCTTGTCTGTTTGTGATTATGTGGAACAGGCCTAATATTTAAGTCTGTGTTTGGTATAGTCCCCCTTGAATTTGGGAAACAATGGAATTGTCGTGTCTCCTTCAGGAGAAAAAAAGTTCTGTTCAAGCTCAGGTGGTATGTGGATTCTTTAAATCAAGCAAATTAATTATTTGCAAAATTGTTGTATATGCTCTTCATAACTTTGATACATTTGGCCAGTTGCACTGTTTCAGTGTCCTGTTTTCTTAGTGCATTATCCATTATGACGTACTCAGGTTTTTTGAAATCTGCCAATTTTATTTATTTCGTTTCAGTGGGGATTAAGTACCAACAACAGAAAGCCTTCCACAAAAGGAAAAAGGCAAAAGGATTGCAACAGACACAGCTCTAATGATGAAGAATCAATTGGGTAAGAAGTAACCTCAACATTAGATTATCTCTGTTTGCATATTCAGAGTTTCAGAGTCTTTCTTGAAGATGAGTGTCTCTGGTCTGTAGCTAATCTAGTTTGTATCATGCAGGGATGGTTTTCAAGCTGTTTGGTGGTTCACCTTCAGAGAATCATGCTTCAGTGGTCTAATGGCAACTGGAGCCTTGCCTTTGTGTGAAAGAGTGAGAGTGCTTGCTAGGGGAATTACTTACTGCCTGTTAACCTGCTTGGAGTCCTGAAAGGTGTTCATTACGAAGTGTGAACTGTCATTATAGCCCTAGGTATCTTTAGATATTCAAGAAGCTTCTCAGAATTCTTTTTCTCATCCTTTTTTGTTCTGTTGTCCACACTCATTAGCCTAAGCTTTATCAATTCTTTAAAACAATTAAAATATCCCTTAAACAATATGGTGATGAATAGTGGAAGGAAGTGAAAAAAAAAGAGAGCTTTTTCACCTCTGTGTTACTGTCAAGGCACTTAAGTAATTAAGACTGCTGATATGCCACTTCTTTCTCTGTTACCAAGAACAAATATCTTGGTTTCTTTGAGATTATGGCAAATTATTAATAAGCTATTATAAGATAAAATCATCGTCTTCAGAGTTGTCAGCTAGGTAATTGTTTTATCCAAGAAAATGGTGAAGCTGTAATTTCTGCAGTTGACAAATGGAAATAAAAATATAGAACTAGATTTATTAGCAGGAACTGGGAAACATAATGACTTTGTGACAAAATGAATGTTTGTCATAATGAAACAGTTGTTATTCCCTAAATCACTTAATTCTAAATAAATGAATAAGCATTCTCTGCCCTGTTTTCTGACTGTAACTAAACTTGCCCATAAGTGGTTTCTTATCAGGAGAGGCTGTTAAAAACAAAGTGCACAGGTAATGAAAATGCAAGTGATTTTGACACTGCTAAGTTCTGTAGGTTTGTGGTTTATGAATAGTCATTGTTTAGCCTAGTCTGTATATTCAGAATGCTTCAAAGTGTTGCATGGAAGAACTGAAATTGTAAAAGATGCTGAGTTTATTTTTCATACCTCCTCAGAGGCATAGCTGTCAGTTTGCATGTACTTACCTCAAAAAGCTTCTGTCAGTAACTTCTAACTGAGGGAGCACCTCACAGGGTCAACCTAACAGAATTTAATTGCAGTTTTCTGAATTTTATTTGTTTTGACATGATTGATATGTGATATCAAGATATCCATCTCTAGAGGTCTTCCAGTAAACGGAACAGATCTTTAAACATTGAGAAGTTTGGTTTCTTTAAAGCTACATTTAAATCTGTTGTGTATTAATTTTCTCTTTATTTCAATTTGTAAGAGACTTTCAAATGGCATTTATAGGTGTTCCATAATTTTTACACAAATTGTTACCAGCACAATACTGAGAAATTATTTAGACTACAAAGAGACAGCAAGTATTTAGATATTAAACCTGTACATTTTTCAGATCCTTGAAAAAAGATGTGTTTCTAGAGACTAGCTGGAGCCTCTCAGTAAAGTCAATTTATTGTCCTGTCTGCAGTGAAGCTTGCAGTGTTCCACTTGGGTTCTCAGTGTTTCTCAGTAAGTCAGAATCAACATGGGGACTTCATTGCATAATAAGTGGAAAGAGCACACAGGTTCTAAAGAGGTGGTGTTTGTTGAGCAAGAGTCCGAGAACTGACAAAACTAGAAAGAGGAAAGAGTGAAGTTGTCTTACTTATGCAATAGTTTTTATTCCCAGCGAGGCATTTTTCATTTGCATTACAAAATAGGAAATAAGTCTTAATGGCAAACTCCTGTTAGCTCCTCTTAGATTTTAAAAGCAATCTACTTCATTGATAGGAGCCAATCTCAGATGTTTAGGGAGATGTGTTTCATCTGAAGTGTGGCTTAAAGACTGTTACTACTGCCTAATTTTAGTCATAAAGGACAAAACATTAGCACAAACCTACACCTTCACATGGGGTGTTTTTAGCTTCTGGATGACCAAAGTTGGTACTGGGTTGCTTCTGTCAGTTGTGCTGTGGTGAGAGAACGTGGGGGTCTGTAGCAGCAGCTGCAGCTGTGCTCACTTGTGCAGCTCTGCTGCTGGGCTCGTGAAAGGTGGGTGTCAGTCTGGGAGGGCTCCTGCTTAGTTCCCTAGGTAGGGAGGAGGGTGGAAGGAGTGCAGTTCTTCCAGGTCAGTATTTTAAATGTTCAGTGAAATACGTGTTGCAGCTGAATCAGGTGCTGACCCCATAGCAGTCAGGTTTTTGTGGCAGTTGTTCACATCCCGGTCCCCCTTGCCCTGACAGGTGCATTTGGTCAGTAATAACCTCCTAGTGCAGCAAAGCAAGGGGGTTCATAGGGATGCTGATGTTTGCTCTTTGTGGGTCACTGACTTCTCATCAGTTGGTGAAAGGTCAGGACCTTCAAACTGAAGGAGGACAATCAAAAGGTTTCCTCACAACAGTGTTGTCAGTGAATGCATCAATCAGAGATTCCTGTTAATGATAGTGTGTCACGTTATTCCTTTGGGCTCTGAAAGCCCAAGGAGCTCCTGGGCTGTGCATGTGCTGCAGAAGCTCAGATAGCTGAATACCCATCAAGTCTATCAGTGACTTTATTCTGTAAACACAGGATAGACCCTCAGCTTGTGTAAGGGCTGTGGGAACAACCCTCAAACAGTATGTGACATCCCACTGCCAAAGTACTTATTTCCCAGAACTTGGGTTTACTAGTAAAAGAATATAGCCAAGAAGTCAGTGGTGTAAACAATTAATAGTAATTTAGTCCCAAATGAGCCAGTAGTCTCCTTGTCTCATTTTGATCACTTTCTAATACAGATTTGAATGAATTGGATACAGCAGTTCCAGCGCTGTGTACACAATATGATAATTAGGTAGGGAACCATATCAAGCAGCTGTGACTGTTGTGTGAAATAGAGGTCAAACCTTTTTCCCCAAAGTGGTATAAACAATAGCTTTTGTTCCTGTGGTGTACAAGGTAGGAAAATTGTTTTATTACCTGTGAAAAGCAATATGAGACTTGTCAGGGGCAGCTAACAGCATTTTTCATAATTTATTTTTTGGGTTTTTTTCCATCATTATATGCATAACTATGTTTTTATTCTCTTTGCCTTTGTATTTTTTTTTCAGTTTTGGTGAGGTAGATGAAAGACTATGGTAAATACTTGTTTTAGAAATAGGAATAATTGTCTTTGGTTTTCCTTCACCAAGATGCCTCCAGTGTTACTGTTATACTTGCTGGGTCTGCTGGTGGGACTTGCTTTTAAAGTATACTTTGCTTTTTTCTGTTTGACACTTACTTTAATATTTTGAAATGTCTTTTGCTTGATTGCTTACTTTAGTCTGTGAACAATTTAACAGGTAATTTAGGGCTGTGTGTCCCAGCATTATTTGCAGATGTTTTAGGTTGGTTTAGGTTGAGATGTTTCCCTGAATCTGTTGTACTCCCAGTCTTACTGACATGACTTTCAAGTGCTGCCAGAGGCCTTACTCCTTTTAGGAAGGGAAGCCATTGAGAGCTCTTCTGCTCCTCTTCTGCTCTGAAGGTTTGGTCGTAACTGGTTCAAAAACTTCAGTCAAAACCTGGTGCCAGATCAGAAGTGATGCCTTGGCCTGGCGCTGACAAGTGTATACCATTGGCCTCTTTGTTTGTTGAAGGTTCTTCTCCTTTGCATAGATTTCTACTGCAAAGTTTGCTCATGGTATGTGTGTGTGCTTGAAATTCTAAGGTCATTTTTGCTAAAGTACTTGCCTAAATTCTATAAACCCCATTTAAATCAAGGGAGTGGGGAACATTACAAATTCTGTTCCATGACGATCAGTAAACCAAATTATCTAGGAACCTGGAGCTTGTTAAGGTCTAGGCTGATGTGAGTGTGAGCAAGGGATGCCAGACCTGAATTTTCAAGGTGGCCAGCAAACTATAGGTGGTGGAATACTGCTTCTGACTCCTTTGGCTCCTGCTGTGGACTTTTTCTGTCATTATGTTTAAACACTCAATGTTGGAATATTTTCTGGTATCTTTACAAGTCTTGATCATGCATGGTCACAGTGTCGTTTAATTGTGTTACTGTTTGAGCCTAAATTTAGTAAAATTTCATTGTGATATCATGTGTTTGAGAAATAAAAAGAAAAAATATAATATTTTTGTGATGTGGAACAATGAAAACTGGAAGAATTGAAATCTGGGAAATTGATAGCCCTGGTTTCTTTTTCATTGGGAAAGCTGAAGTGATCCATAGAGAATAGCACATTTATGTTGTCTCAAGATCCCTGCAATAATGATTTTAAAACATGTTTTTTAAGAAGGAATTTTCTGGTTCACATCTGCATATTGCTAGGGCTTACTTCTATGACTGTTTTCTATTTGGAGGAAAAAACATAATTTAGTTACTTTAAGGTTTGATTTTTAATTTTGAGTCCTTTTGGAGGAGGAGAGGAAATAGCTTAGTCTTTCATTGCATCATCTCTTCTGGTGTCCCTAGAGCTGAAGTGACTTCAGTTCTTTAGTCTTCAGTAAGTGGCCCTATAAAGTAGTTTGGGTGTTTCTTGTCTTTAGGGAAGAATTTTAAAGCACAAGAGTGAAAGTCTAGTTTCAAAAGATAACTTGAACAAATTTTCTTGGTGAATTCTACCTTGAAATTTTCCTTCAGTTTCTGTAAATTTTTTTAACACCCTAATAAGTTCTTGTGTAGCTGAATTTTTTAATTGATCATATTCTCTTTTCCTTAGGTGCTGTTTATTTATTTCTAATATACATTACAGTAGACAAGCAACAAATGGTGTAGAAGTCTGGTTGCTTGCTATAAACTCTTCTGAGGTATTAAACTGTGGTTCATGTGTGAGCTCAACATTTGAGAAGTCCAGAAGAAAGCTAGAAATTCGGATTTAGTGGGGGCTTCTATAGGAAAATAAGTCTCTTTCCTCCTTTGCTGAATCAGCAGTGCTTGCCAGACTTGGGATGTGCTCACTGAGCTGCTCCCTAAGTTGAGCTGCACCATTTAAGACATTGATGTTACTGAACCGACCCCCAGGGCCTCTGTTCACTTTGTAAGGTTTTCAGTAACAAAAGCATATCTGGAAATGAAACTCCAGTCTCTGGATCCTAACAATGTTAAACAAGCCTCTCTGACATCTACACTATTTGAGGCACGTTCTTGGAACACTTTTTTCATTAGCATTCACAGACTGTGTATTCAGAACTAGGTGAAGAGAAAAAAAAAAAAAAAAGGAAAGCCTTTTCCAGACTGCATCAAACATTCTGGAGCACTACTGTGCTTTAGGTTGGTATTCAGATGAGACTGTCTTTGCACATGTGACTTCTCATTGCCTTCACAGAGCCAATGTCTTACTTGATAAACTGGGGATTGTTTTACCAACAGCTGACTAGGACCAATCTTACATAACATGTCCTGTGTCCTTGTCCTCGGCATCAGAGTGCCTTAAGTGGGTTTTGGGGTTCTTTTTTATTGGTGCCTTTTCTTTCTTTGTCTTTTGAGGTAAAACCTTAGCTCTTTTCCACTGGTTTTTCTTTGGCCATTTCTGATAGAGGTTCAGAGATCAAAGGAAACTGCCTTCACTTGAGCTTAATTATTTAGGTTTGAAAAGGAACCCTTTAGATTTATTGTGCATTGTCTAGGTAGTGGTCTCCAAAGTGTGGTGTACAAGACAATTCTGGGATACAGGAATTGCCCAGGAGTCACCATCCCTGGAAGTACTCAAAGGCAAATAGACACAGCACTTTGCAGTATGGTTTAGTGGGCATGGTGGTATTCAGTTGAAGACTTGTTATCTTGGAGATCTTTTCCAACCCTTATGATTCTGTAAGAAAACTCTCCAAGTTAATGCAGATTAATTCTTTATGTCAAGACTTCAGTACCAATCTATCAGAACTACCAAAGTATAGATAGAATTATGAATTACAAAGTCAGTAAAAATGCCCTACTGAAGTTCTTTAAAGAACTAAGTAATTTGTTCAGTGAAATTGAACAGAAATGGAGCTTCAGAACTGGAAGATTTGTAATAACTTCTTTTTTTTTCCCCAGCAAGATCATAATTAATCTGCTATTTGGGAAAAAATAATATTCATGGTTTTAAAATAAGATTACACAAAATGAGTACCTATTTTCATATCCTGCAAATGGTCAAATGTACACTTTGAGAATAGCTTGTGAGGCCATAGTGATGCCACTTCCAACATCTTGTGATAACAAGATGCACCAAAATTTCCATTTCGGTGTTTCTGCACTGAAGGTTTATCTCTTCAGAATGGCATATGGTTATGTTAGTCATTCATGCCAGAAGGAGAAACCTTGAAAGGCTGTCCTGATCAAAAGAAGGGTTTGTGATTGCTCTTTTCTAAAGAGAACTGCTTTGTAAATTGCCAGGGCAGTGACCTTAATTCTCTAAGGTATGATGCAGAGACAGCGAGCTCATAGAATATCTTCCTTGAATTCATGTGACTTAAAAAGTTCTCAGCACTTAATGTATTGTTGTATGTATGGCAGGCAACCCAGAGTTATCTTGACGAATGTCCTGAGGACGAAAATAGGACGAAAATACACACAGGCGCAGCCTAAAACTGCTGTTAATTTTTCTGATGCTGGCAAGCTGCTGTCAGATCAAGCACCCTCATCATCTGCTGCCAGTGTAAAGATAAGGCAGATTTTAAACCCTACTCTCCAAAATCTTTTTCTGTCTAAAAGGTATGTTGTCTTTGCCTCATGTCACTAAACAAAATAATTTTCCTTGCAGTTTCTTCATGAGAAAATGTTCTTTATTGTGCCACAGTTTCCTAGTTCATGGTCTGTATTTTATCTCACTTCACTGAATTCACTCGTACCTGGTTCATTTTGATAATCATTGAGAGAGATGGTGCCAGGCATGCTTTAGTGTTTTTTCTGATCAAATGGCTTCTAGATGGTCTTGTACTGTCAAGACCAATTAATTATGGTTTAGCCATTGGATTCTCTAAATGTTTGGTTTTTTTTTATTCTCGTGAAAAGAATACACTTGAATTTGACTGCAGCGCTTTTCTAAGAGAAGATACTGAGATGTATTTTCACTGTTACTGCTTTAGACTCCTCATGAAAACAGGAAAACTGGCATAAATGATCAGAGGAAAAGCATATCAAGTCTAGTGTCTTCTTTGCAGCCCTGCAAGCAGTGGTCAATTGTAGATATGCAGGGAAATGTATGGCTGGAGTGAATGCTGTATCCTCAGGATTTTCTGATGACAGACAGTTTAGGGGCTTCCTTTATTGGAGATTACATCCAGTCTACATGTTCTTCAGCATTCGAATTTTCATCTTTAAGTTGTATCTCTTAATTGTTTATCCCCTGTGGGTCTCTGCAATAGTGTCTGGAAGGTAGTCTCCTGATGAAAAGCAAATTTGCATCTTGGTGCTAGAGGAGATCTGAGTGCTCTCCAGGTGTCACAGAGCCTGTGCTGGAGGATGAACACAGACAACAGGAGAATTATGCAGTCAATACCCAAAAGGCAGTGTTGTTCAAAACACATTCAAAAAGGCCATAGCCTTACAACCTAATACAAAATAAATTGCAATGGAGTGGTAGCATTTAAATCCCAGTCTGAGAAAGGAAGTGGATATGAGCTATACAACAAGCTGGCTGCTGTGTCACTGTATGAGGTTGAGCTGCTCTTACACATCATGTGTGTGTTCAAGTAGAAGTTGCACCTCTGTATTTCTGCTTGGCTTATTTTTGATGCTTGTCTGTTTTAACACCTGGGGGTATTTTTCTGGGTCTTGCAATCCTGTAGAGTGCCACCTCGTATTTGAGGAGTGGAATAAAATCTAATGCTACCTTTTGTGTGCAGGCTACTTTTCTACCTTTTCACTAAGTGCTTTAGAAAATTTGCTGTTTTACTGGAGGCTTCTTGTTCACAGGAAAATCAAGATTGTTTGTTCCAGAGTTCTGACAAATGTGTATAGATGCTGCATGAAAGCTCTTCAGAGAGGAAATATTTACCATTTTTTAAACAGTACTGCAGGGTATGTTAGAGGCAATGCAGTGTGCATAGTATCTGGCTAAGATAAAACTACATGGGTAGTTTTTCTTACCTTGGTCTTATTTTGTGTTTACCTGTTTTCCATGTACATTAATGTGATTTTTTTTTTTGCACCTAAGGGACTACAAAATGCTGCTGTTCAATTACCAAGCCTCTAGGATACATGAATTTAACAAGCTTGTGTCTCTAGCTTGCAGTGCAGTACTTATGATTTACTATTATATGTATGGCAGGCAACCCAAAGTTATCTTGACGAACGTCCTGAGTACGAAAATTGGAAGAAAGTACATAGACAGCCACGTAATAATTGATGCAAATTTACCTGCTGCAGACAAATTGCAATTGGGTCAACTGCCCTCATCAGCTGTTGCCAGCCTACAGACATGTCAAATCTTAAGTTCTCCTCATGAAAGTTCTTTTCTTTCTGAAAGGTATGTTACTCACTGCTGATTTTGCCAGTCTTCCTGAAATGACCTAACTTCACAATGGAAAAGAATTTCCCTGAAACAACTTTTGTTCTACTCTTTTCTTGAATCAGGGGATCAGTTTGTTGAGTGCAATTTAACATGCTTCTCCAATGAGCCATTTTAACATTGGATTTGTTCTGGTTTGCTGGACCTGATGTTAAAAGGCTACTTTTCTTTCTTAGAAGGAATTTCTGTTTGCAATGCATCACTGCTTTGATTTGGGAAGAAACACAAGTAATTCTAACACATCTAAGGTGGTTTTGTGTCCAGAACCAAAATCTTGCTTTCCTGTTGGTGCTAATGTGTTCTAGCATGATTTCAAAAACTTCTTTTGCAAAAATATCTCCAAATTCCTCTCTGTGATAATTAATTTCTTTTCACATTAGCTCACTGGTGGTGTCAGTATTCCTAACAGGGTGGCTTTGGTTAAGGGCTAGGTGTGTCCTCCTATCACTTAACATCTACTTTTCATCTTTTCTTCCTGTATTTAGGTTGACTGAGCATCACGGTAATGTTTGACATATAAAACTAGCAGAAATCATATATTAAGATTAGATAACACATGTTTTGGTCTAAGGTGGCAGTTGTATTCAAAGTAAGCTGCCTCTCTTTGTTACGGCTACAACAACAAATTTTCCACAGGGAAAAATAGCAGGAAATTCTGAGGAAGACAGTAGAAAGATGAAGAGAAGAATTATGTAGTTTTTTTTTTTTTTTTGAAGGCAGGAGTAATTAAAAGTTCCCAAATTGAAATAGAGAAAAGTCAGTCATATTCCTCATTCTGATACATCAACCTATTAGAGAACTGAAATGAATAGCAATTTTTTTTCCTATTCAGTTGCCCATTTCTGCTTAGATTAATCTGACAAAGCTGCAATTTAAATGAGATTTAGAGAGAGAGTAGTTTGTTAGGTTGTCTCATTTTAAAGTATCATATTTTTTGCTAATAATTTTCTGTGACTTAAGGCTGGCTGAAGTGTGGGGTGTTCATTTGGATTCTTGTGAGTTTAGGTTTTTGGTTTTTATTGTTTTATTTTATTGCAAAATAAGACTAATTTTTCAGTATTTGAAAGTTTTTTAACTTTTTAAAATTTTGGTAGTGAATTTATAGAGAGGAAAACATGAACTCTTGTATTTAACACTCTAAATCTGAGGGTATATCTTGTGTATTTTTTCTGACTCATATCTGGAGCACAATATCATATATTAAGCACAGTAATAGTTTGAGTCAGCAATCTTTTGTAGTAGTTGTGAACTTAACTTGCTTTAGATTTGGAGTGGTTCATTTGAATGATTAATAATCTGTACCTGTCCATGGTTTTCTGATGTATTGTGTAAAAAGCTTGTCATCAGGAACCAGCATTAGGATGACTTTTCTCCCTCCCCCAGTGACTAGCACTTTAGTGCAATTTGTAATAGATACAATATGGGAAATGGAGAATTGAGGAATTATTTCAACAAAGTCATGGCTTGATCCTGGTCACGTGTCTGGAAGTAAAGTCAGTGCATTCCATGGACTTGGCAATGATTCATTTGGGGTCTCTTCTTTGGAGGAGAACAATAAAAGCTCCCCCCGGTAAGGGTTGTGCATATATATGCACATGATCATAGAGAGAGTCTCTTGCACCATCAGAGCAGCCAGAATGCTTGCTTTGTATTGCTGAAAATTGTGCTAATTCTGTACTAGAAATGTGGACATTTCCGATCAAGTTAAAGAACTGTGTGGAATCAGAACAGGGTGATCATTTATTAACTTACCTCTACCAGCTAGACCTTACTGCCAGCTCCCTCTTCCCATTCATGCTCTTTGTATTACAGAATTGGTGACTTTTTGTTGCTTTACCACAACCCAGTGTGAAATGCACTTACTTAAGTGAGCACTGACCTGTCAGTATAACTAATGAATTTGAAGTAGGTTTTAACGATAAAGAAAGCTAGGGTTTTAAAGTGTTTACAGTATTTATTTCTCATGGTTGTTAAGAACACTTTACAATATATATTGCCATAGCTTCACAGGTGATGCATATATCTGTTAAGGGGTGCATTTTAAACTGAATTATCAGCAAATCTGGCATGGAAAATAAAACATGTGGAATTTATGTATAAAGCAAATATGTTTAGGAAAATCTGTTAGCTGAAACAGCCCTATTCACGTGCTTTCTGTTGTTAAAATCCCCAAATTGGGATGTTGGTGTAAAGCAAATACTGAAAAACACCTGATGGTTTTGTATGATCTTTTAAGACTGTCAACTCTATACAGCTGTTATGCATACAAATATTTTGGTTGAGAGAGAAGTGTGTGTTCCAAAATAAAGTTTTCTATAGTGACCTGCCTGGTCTGTGTAAGTCCGACTGCCTTGTTCCATATACAGAATGAACAATAGCACTTACTGGAAACTACTTCTGTGGCTGGTCCAATTCATGATTCTTTATGAATGGAAAGATAATCAGTGAATTTTACACAGTGCTCATCACTGTAGTATTGGAGCACTCCAGGAATCTTTGTCAGGATTCCCAAAGAGCACCGATACACCTATTTACAGATAAGTCACTAAAGAGTAATTATCTGTTCAAAAAGTGTCCAACAGTTTTGGTTGTCTGGTTAGAGATGTCAGGAATGTTTTTTGCCATGGTGGGTGATGATTTTTAGGAGTTGAAACTTTGCTGTCAGTGATATCAGGTGCTGTGGTGATCACTTGCTCCTTGAAAATTTGAGACCACAACACTCTTGATTTGAACACATTATAAAATAAGCACAAAATCCATTTGGACTGTAATTCTTTTCTCTTTCTTTTGATGGCCCATCCCTCTCCACCACCTTTAAAGTTACTGTTTCAGGCCCTTTTGAGCAGGAATTTCTATTTCAAATAATTTCACATTTTAAGATCTTACTCAATGGATTCTATCACCAGTTCTGAATGTAAGTTAACAAATATGGTAAGAATGTAGTATTTACAAAGGCAATGATAGTCAACTGACTGTTCTCTTTTTTTTTCTTGTGTTCTTGTTGCAGTCATTCCTTAAAGCAAAATAATGTTTCAGTGTCTGATCTCAAGCATATCAGATTCTCATACTTTTTAGAAGCATCTGTTTCATTAATGATGTTAGAGTATCTGTGTATTTTCATCACTGGACTGAATTAATTTGTTTCATTTGGTAAGGTCCACATGTTTTTGGGAGAGGCAGAAGTTTGAAGTCTGATCAACTCTTATTTCTGTTGGAATTTTTATTCAGTATAATTTCAAAATTAAAGATAAGTCACAGTTAATACTATTTACAGGTCTGAACATTGCCTGAGAAAGACAGATGATGAACTGTGTAAATTGACCAAGGCTTCTAAGGAACCAGAAAAAATTAATGCTGTCTCTTTGAGAAGACGAGAGCTGCAGAAGAAAGGTTTGTAGTTAGCAGTCATCTGGTAGTTAAGTATGAATTTTGGAAATTGTTGGCATATTTTGCTTTTTTACTGTGCGGAGAGCACAGAAATAAATTGAGGTATTGCACACAGTGTATATATTTCCTCAGAATATGGGTTTTTTTACAGATACAGTAAAAATATATCAAATTCCTGGTTTTAAATTGGAATAAAACTGTGGTGAATCAAATCAGTGGAAGAAAAATGAGACTGAGTGCACCCTCACTGCACTGATGTAATCTTGATTTTCTAAAAAGTCTATTATAATAAAGAATGTAATCCATTAAGAATACTCAAATAGTTTGTGAACCCTGCTAAAACACTCATGCTAGACAATATCTCTTTTTACTGCTGAAGAATTATGACCTCTGTGCACATTCTCCAGGGGTAATTTGTTGTCTTTTTATGCTGGCTGCTAATATTTGCAGATTAGAACAGGAAGTTGAGAATATTGCATGTGGGAGAAGATAAAGAAAGACTGTGGAGTATAAAGTGCTAATTTTTGTTTGGAAGGGAGCTATGAATTTGGTTATACCCTTGACTAATTATGCAAAAATAACAATAGTTTTAGGGAATATGTTTTGGCAGCCATATACAATTAAAAAAGGAAAGAACTTACTGTGGAGAACTTTTTACACCTGCTTCCATGCATTTTATATAAGACATAAACAATATGAAGAAATGTAAATGTTTTTAAAGATAATACATTAAATTACTTTTTTTTTATTTGGACACAGAAAACAAGCACTGTGGGGAACTGGAGAAGAGGAGCAGACACATGAACAGCACTACTCTTAGTCAAAAGGAATCAGGCTCTTTTGATTCTGAGAAAAGGAAAAGAAGACATAGTGGCCATATTTCTGATGACTGTAATGCACACGTTCCACAAAAGTCACTTGCATTCTCTGTAAGTTGCACTTAATTTTAGCACACATTCACACATACTAATGTAGCAGCAGTAGGAGCATCCTAAATAAAATTATTATGCCAATAAATAGGATTTATTATACAGATATATTAGCAGATATTGCCTGTTGAGGTAAATAGTTCAGTGATGCATCACAAGGGGTGAATAAAAGTTCTTCTGTCCACATCATCACAATATGCTTATTGTAGCAGAAAGGTTGAGAAAGATGAATGACAATGTTTCCTTCAGACAGGAGCATAGATTCAAACAATTCTGAAAATAAGGCATCTAGCTACTTAAGTGAAGCTTCTTTCACAGGTGATCTAGAATGGGGGATTAATTGGGGGCATTAACAGCAAAACTGCAAGTTATACCTGAGGTTATTGGAATCTGGCAGATGTCACCTTTTTGCTTCCTTCATAGTCCTGCTTTTCCCTGAAATTTTGTTATTGGATTTGAAAAAAAACCCAACAAGTAAAAGACTGAGGGCATCAGTCAAGTACAAAGTGTGATTTGTATGTAAGCATTTGAATATAAACAATAAAGGTATCTCTGTAGCCTTCTAATTTAAGCCATACAGAGACAGGCAGTTATCAAACCTGTAAAATCCAGTTGACCAAGCCACACTTTTGGAAAGTGAAGAAAGCACTGATTATTGGCCTCTGCATGTCTGAGACTGACAGAGCTGCTGAAAATCAGAAATAGTTCCTTGTCCAGTTTGAATAGGGGTCCCTGTGGCCTTTTAAAAGGTGTCCCTCATGCTTTTATGTAATAATACTGTTTGGAATATGAACGGGGAGACATTATCCAGAATTGAGCATTAAATGTCACTGTGTTAAGCTATAATTATTTTTTCTAGCACATAGCTAAGATCAGTGATCTGAACCATCTAGAAATGTCAAGTAATAAACTTGCATCCTATCTCTTATTCCTTTTTCTAGGAAAATAGAAGTTTGAGTTCAACTCAGTCTCCTGGCTGCAGAATACCCTGTGAGGATGGACAAAACCACAGATCTGATCCTATTCTGGTGTCAGATTGTCCCGCAGAGAGAGACTCCAAAGACACCTCCATCCAAAACCACTTAAGGCCTGCTCACAGCCACACAGAGGCCTCTGCCTCAGAGTCTCCTTCCAGAAATTTGCCAAAGAAACAGCTTTCTGCCACCAGTGAGGAGGTGATTTCACCACAAGTTCCTGCAGTCAGGAAATTAAAGATGGACAAGTCCGAGTACCTGAGCAAGCTGCGGAACAGAATCTGCAGGGGTAATCAGCAACTTGTTTCCATTGACCCAAGTATGTACTGTGTGCTGGTGGCAATTCCTGGTGTTACACTTAGGTTCTGGGAGAACTGCAGCATAACTGGCTAGTTCAGACATAGGGAACCAAAGGTTGCAGACTGCCATCCTGTTTTTAATGCATTGTGGAGGTTGGAGAACAGTGCCTAGTGTCAGGATCTTATACCTGAGAAACAGGATGGACAGCAAGATTCTTGAATTCCAATTCTCTTTTTTTCAGCTGATTTTGTGGCTATGGAAAAACCAAGCTTTTAATTTTTAATGATGTTAAAACTGAGAAAAATTACTGTCTTCTTTGAAGCAGCTGTGCTGTGTCCTGTTTCATTTAATAGTCAAATAATTTTGGTATAAAAGGTGCTTGTAAAGATGCAGAGCACTGCTTGTTGCATACAATTCCATGCATGCAGATCTTGACCAGTTTGAGCAGTGTACTTTGATATAATGACTGCGAGACAGAATTCTTTACTTGTCTGAAATCCACAAGGAATGAAATATTCACAAGTCTGTGTACTTCTTTTTTCCTTTTTAGTTATCCTATCCAGTGATGATGAAGATGGACCTTCTGAACTACAGTGCACAGAGCTGATGCAGGATAATGTCACTGAAAGTAAAGAAACAGACCAACAGTCTGACTTCTGTTTTTCAGACAAGCAATTGGAAAACAAGATGAAAAGTCACACAGAGCAGGTAGTCCAGCTTTTGGCCTATGTATTGTTATGCCAACTTATTTCTGTAATGTTTGTTATAGAAAATGATTGTTTATTATGGTCTCAGCCACAAGCAGAAGCTGCAGTAATTTATTTCACAGATAGAATACTGGACCATCTTCAGAGAATGTCTCTGGTTCTGAAGCTTGGGTGTTTTTGCTGTACACAATGTATTTCTTATTTTGAGAATAAACGTTTGAAATACTTAATTTCAGAAAACAGGAAGATCATATAATAACCTGAGGTAGAAACAGACATGATAAAGATACATCTGTGGAAAAATTTGTTTCCACACAGTTTTACATTGATCATAGTTTCTTTTTGTCATCCAATCCTCTGATGTTATTCAGGGCTTATAGAAGTTCAGGATCTTTGTTGACAGCAGACAGAGATAAGGTGAAGTTCCCTTTCCTGTCAGGCTAGCTGTAGAACTTGAATCTAAAAGTAGCTGTAAAGGTTGTTTGCCCCATTTTGGACTTAATCAGCTTTTGGGTACTTGCTCTGACCTGGATATTGGCTATCTCTAATCCTGAAACAAGTCAGAAGAGCCATTGCTGCCTCTTCTCACACGTGAATCAATTCAATCATAAGCACAGAAGTGAATCCTGAAGCTTTGCTATGAAAAGAAGGGTATTATTTTGTTGCTCTGTTTGTGTTTTTACTAATTTAGAACCAAGTCAAGAACAGATTGTGTCTTGGTAATGGAGGTGTAATAAGGTACTGTTAGACCCTTAAGGAAATGTCAGTAAAGAATGTAATAACCCTTAGAGCTTTTTAATTTTTTTTATGTGGAAGCTGACTTTGAGAGTCAGTTCTTACAACCATGAAGAAAGGTATTCCTGAAGTTACAGGAGAGGCATATCTAACAAATACTTTTTTTTTTCAGTTTTTAGCAGAGTCAATTGAAGATAAATGTCCTCTTAGCTTACCTTCTGGAAGCATACCTAGAAAGCAGACAAACCTGGCAGTGGATGTTGAATTTGATAGACTACACATTGGGAAATTTAAGTGTTTATCAACAGGTCCTGCTAGGGTAAGTTGTTCTATTATGCTATTTCGTGAATATTTAAAAATTAAAATTCTGGTGAAACAAAGTCAGTGGTACTTAGTGTGGAAGCAGAGTTTTTATTACTGTTGCATTAAATTCCTTTGGCTGAACAATGGAGTGTGTGGTCCATTGCCTTGTGCATTTGCATTGCTGTCAGTATAAAAGCTAACTGTGATTTGCTGTAGCCACAGTTTTCACATGTAAAGGTTCTATATAAATGCTGTACTGGAGCACAAGTCATACTCAGGAAGTTTTTAATGAACTCTAACAGAAAACAAGGGCCATATTAATGGCCAGTTAATGTCACTTAAAATAAAGACCAATTACTTTCCTGAAATAGTAGTTGTATTCTAATAAAGTAATTCATAATGATCAGAGTTCAGATATTTACTATGCTATTGCCTTTAAAAAAATTGCTTGCTTTGTGGCTTCAGATAGCAAAAAACAGTGCTAAAAGCTTTAGTGTGTAGACAGTCTGCTACTCACAGGGTGTAGAAACATGAGTGAAGATGTTCTTTAAATGGAGCACCAACTCCAGGAGTTTGAACAGGTCTGTGACCACGTTCATTCTGTGTATTGCAACTGAAGAAGAGATGTTTGAACCTGCATCTCTTTTGCCTTCTGTAAGACATTTTGAAATCTTGGATTGTAATAACAATTTCGGCTTCTCACAAAACAGCAGTTGCAAAAACATTTCATGGAAATTTTCTAAATTAATAGGCAAAAATAAATTAAGCATGAGTTGAAGTAAGTTTAGGATCGATGCTCTTAAGTGTAAAGTAGAAATCTTGCTTGGGAAACACAACTTTGTGCCTACTGTGGTGCCACAGGGAAAACCTCCTTTGTTAATGTATATAACCTTTTGTCAAAGTGACAATAAAGCATTTTTCATTTAGCAAAGTCTCTTTAACATAGCAGCAGTGCAAGTGCAATCTTTAAAGGCCTTTAACTCAAAGATTGATGGAAAGAAATCCCAGCATAAAGTTGAACCACTTCTATCATGTCCTTACTTCAAGCAGTGCCTCTGACAGCTTCACACAGGTTGCTTTAGCTCCTTCTGTCCCAAGTGTTCTTTTCTCTTCTTTTTAAGGAGCATATAGGCAGTCTGCAACTTTCTGCTCATTTCTCAGTGCCTTGCATTTCTGAAAGTTACTTGCTGTCACTTACGTTCTGCAGTGCCTTTAGGAATGTTTTTTAGGTGATACAGGCAGTGTGAGGTCTCAAACTAAGCATATTTGACTTGAGCTTAATGGTGTTTTCCAGACACAATGATTCTATTATATTATTTTCAGTTTATTTAATATAAGGAAAGATGGCAGATATTTAAAAATCCATATATTGTTTTAATCAATTTGTAAAATGTAAACTAATTGATTTTTTTTAAAATCTTATTTCAGTTTACAATGAAAAATATTGTGATCCCATTTCAGGGTAAGAGAATTTTCTTTAGCCTTTTCTTAGTTGTATCTTTAAAGTATTGCATTAAAACACTAAGTATGTATTTTTGTTATGAGTAATTTCTAATTTTTCACAAAGATGTTAGATAATTTTTAATTTTTTTGTTTTTCAAGAAATAAAAGTTTTTGGTGTCTATAGTGTAAGCATTAACAATTTAGCAGCTTCTTATACTTTTAAGGTCAATTTGTGTTTATGGCATGCCTCCCATATTCCTGCATATTTTAGGTATTGAAGTATAGCAGATAGGACCATGCATGTTTTTGAGGTGAAACACCGAACTTTTCAAACTAGCATTTGAGATCCTTACAAAAATGTATGAGTAGACTAAAGTTAATAGGAATATGACTATAGATTTGCATTCAGTTGATTTTCCAATATGATGCATAGTAGGAAAAGGTTTATGAGCAGTTCTAAGCTGAGTTGACCGAAGGCATATAGGAATTAATGATTTGCAGTATTCTTTTTTTCCATATTTGTAGGCATTAACTGTGGTTATTTTGAGGAAAAAACAATTTTTTTCAGGACAAATCCTGTATGCAGGTGTTTAGATTTTTGTGTTACAATTTGGTAACTTTGTTTTACACAGCTTGATGTAACTGACTTAAATATTGAGTTCTCAGTATTTCATGTAATGCAAAGGATAAAATCTGTAAGTATTGTGTTAATACACTCCTGTCATACCTCTCAGCATGTAATTACTGTGATATGTATTTATCTATGGCTGTTAAGAGCATGGCTTTTGAATTCTGTTTTCTACAGTGTTTCTTAAGAACATTCAGCTTACAGTGGATACACTGGATCTGAGAAGATTTGGCTGGTGGAAAAGTGGTGGTAGCTGTTCTTCAACAATTATTTTTCTTTGGTTGTCTGTGGATTATGTAGAAGAGATTGAAATCCAGATGGGAAAGTTAGTTACCAGCCAGCCATGTGAGTAATTGCTTTCCTTAAGTGCAATGAAAAGATGATGTCAGTATCATGGTTTTACAGCTGTGTTTCTTGAATGCAGAGGAAAGCCTATAGTGTTGTAAAGATCACAGAATCAGAAAATACACGGAGTTGGAAGGATGATTGAGTCCAGCTCCTGGCAAGAGTCACACCCTGTGCCTGACAGCATTGTCCAAACACTTCTGAACTCTGTCAGGCTGGTGCTGTGACCACTTCCCTGGGGAGCCTGTTCCAGTGTCCAGCCACCCTCTGGGGAGGAATCTTTTCCTGATATCCAACCTAAACCTCCCCTGACACATCTTCAGGCCATTCCTTGGGTCCTGAGCAGAGATCAGTGCCTGCCCCTCCTCTCACCCTCACAAGGAAGCTGTGATTGCAGTGGGGTCTGTCCTCAGCTTCCTCTTCTGCAGGCTGAACAAGCCAAGTGATCTCAGCTGCTTCTTGTGTGACTTCTCCTCAAGGCCCTTTACCATCTTTGTGGCCCTCCTCTGGATGCTCCCTGATAGCTTAATGTCATTTTTATATTGTGATGCCCAAAATTGCATACATGCACTCAAGGTGAGGCTGTACCAGAGTATACAAGTTGGTTACTCTGCATTTCTAAAATGCTTCACTGTACTTTTATTTGGAAGGAAAAAAAAAGTAATATTATGTGATTCAAAACTACTGCTACTTAATAAAAAGACATCAGACTACAATATAATTATAGTCTCTGTCAGAAGGCCTTCTGAAACTAGACTTGAGTACAAAGCATCTTCTCCCTTTAAAATATATGGATGTGTTAAGTGTCCTTACTCTTGAGTATTGTATATGCTATACAAAAGGCTTGGCAAGTAAAGATTGACTTGACCTTTGACAAGACTGTAGTCTTGTCATTGCATTATTATTGAAGAAAATTTCCACAAAAGGCCAAATGGGCTCTTTAGTCTTAGAGTAGTATGGACTCATTGTATTTGGTTTTCCAGCATGAATCTCTGTAAATAGAGTATAACTTTGGCTCACATATTCAGAGTGGCACAATCATGCAGGGTTTTTACGTAAGCAAAATTGTTGCAAATAGCATCTATGAAAAAGATGATGTCAGCATTGTCTGTGTGACCTTCAATAGTATGTATTCCCTATACAGTTACCACCTGTATGAAGAAAAATTATAAGTAATGGCAGCTTTACATAAGGAGTACAAGTAGTTTAAAGCAAATTCCTGAATAAAATTTTAGCAGAGAGCAATCTTTAGTTGATGCAAGTTTATTGAAGTTACTGGTGCATTCTTTGGACACAGTTGCTAATGAATTGAGTGGAATGTGGATATGAAGATGCAAGGTATCTTTTAATATTAGGTTTATTTTCATTGGTTACATTCTTGTTGGAAAAACCATCAGGTATTTTTATTAAATGTCTGTTTGATTGTTTTACACTTTTTAATTTTACATAGTAATGTGAATGTTTTGATGTGTTTTTAGAGACTTGTTGAAAAAATTGGTGGTTTTGCTGATTGTGGAAGTGATTACTATGGTTCTGCTTTGCTACCTTAGTGTGTTAATATTAGAGGAAAGTATATTGTGGTGGATGTGACAGCCTGAGAGGGGTCAGAGTAGTTTCTCAGCCAGGAGAGTTAGAAAGGACTTTCATAAGAAGACAGGATTTAGGCTGTGCTGGTCCATGCTCAAGGCATGGCCAGACAAATGCACTGACCAGCAAAGTATTTAAATGTGACTGGTCCTTCTTATGCCCTTAACCCTCTCTTTTCCCTGAATTACCTGAATGTCTCTTTGCAGTCTTTAGGTCTTTCCTTAAGCAATCCTTTGGGATTCCTGTGCAGTCCCAAAATACTCTTCCCCTCCATCCCATCATGTGTCCTGTGCACCTCAGCAGCAGCCCCCTTTCAGTCCAAGAAGTGCTCTGGCACTGACTTACTGTGGTGGGTTTGGGGCCTGGACCCTGGGGCTGAGACTCTGCTGGGACAGCCCTGGCAAGGGCCCCAGCTGTGTGTCTCTTGCTCAGTCTGTAATTTGGGTTCCTACCTGCCATTTTGGTGTGCTCCTCTGTCACTGTGGGACTTCTGTGGGCTGATGGCTCCTGTGATCAACCTGGCAGGGCATTGTTTGGGTTTCCCCGCTTGCCATTGTCTCTCTGTGTTCCTTTGTGGGTGTTCAGACAAGTCTCTGTCACATAATCTAATAGTTAATATTACCATTCTCTCCCTTTTCCAGCCAAATCCAATGAATTTGTATTTTTTGAACTGTCTCAACCACTCACAGAATGGGAAGAAGACAGACTGACTAAACTGATTACAGGTGTCAGCAAGAGGAATAGAGCACCAGATCTTGCTGAGTTTTTGACTTGTAAACAAGCATTATCCTTGCTGAAGGATGTTTCTCCTGAAGAAAGCTCTTTTGTGAGTTGCAATACGGATCTACTAAAGCAATACATGCCAAAAGAGAATACCTCAGATGCTCATGAGCCTGTCATTCAGGTTAGTGGATAGCTGTTGTTTCATTCATCACCACTGGTTGGCATTCACACGTTGGAGTAAATTTTAGGTCAGCTTCCTTCCTTAATTCATAGCTCAAAAAAACACAGTCAGGATTAGCCCAAAATTTGCAGACAGCTAGATTGTGTCTGCAGAGGGATAGTCTGTAACCTCATCAATAAGTGGCAAATACCAGTGCTTTAGATTTATTCATGGTTGTGTAAATGTAGAACCACAGGGGTGTTAAGCCCATGTGGTGTCTCTAGGGCAGCAAGCAGGAAGTTAATCAAGTAATGAATAATGGAGCCTTTTTTTTGGTTGAGTGGAAGTGCAGCAGAGGAGGAGCTGTGTAGATGGTCCTCCAGATACCTTTAGATGTACTTATAGGGTCTCCACAGCTTGAAAATACTGAATTATTCCTCAGACTGCTGGGGAAATGAATCCGTGCAAGTTGATGTGTTGTCTTGGTTTAATCTCGAGTAGATGTCTAAACCCAGCCCCACATCACTGTCACACAGAAGTTACAGATCTTTGTTCCCACCAGTAAAAAGCCAAGAGACAGCATATCAATCTGCAAGGTCCGTGAAATTGGGACTTTAAAAGGAAGCCAGCCAGCTCAAATATGGGTTGTTTTTAGGCATATTGTTCAAGGACTAGATTTTCAAACTTTCCGAGCATATACAGCTTCTGGTAAGACAGTCTGACACTTGTCTTCATTCTTTTGTTTCTTCTCCAAAACCATTTCTGGTTCACTTGGCTAAATAATACTCGAATAGTTCTAGAAAGATGATGATGAACTAAGATCTGTCATTATTTTTTAAAGTAATTAGTAACTTTTTAGTTGTCTGAGCAATGGTATGTTTGCCCAAATAACAAAGTTTATACTTTGAATCTCCAGCAAGAATCCTCTTCAGTGATACAGGGTTTTCCTGAGGTTTTTAGGCTTGGGTTTTGTCTTGTGTTTTATGTATCAAGCTGTATAATGCTTTTTACAATTGTCTGTGTTGTTCTCATAGGAATCAAAGCTAAAAGTCATCAGGCCCAGTTATGCCCTTGCAAATAAGCAGAATAGTGGCTACTATTGTATCTCTTTGTCCTCTGCACTGAATGATGAATGGAAAGAAGTAAGAGAAATTGGAGCAGTTGAGAAGTAAGTGTATTTCATATAAATTAAAAAGGGAAAATATAATAAATTGAATAAATTAATTACTGGAATAAAAGCACTCACCTGCCATTCTCTAGTTGATTTGAAGGTGTTGTATAAAAGTCACTCTTCAAATCTAAAATATCAGCAAATATCAGTGTAGTTACCTGTTACAAGGCAATATGGATGTTTTATAGGATGATGGTCTCACAGAAATTGGAGTAAATCTCTGACTACAAGGTCATATTATGGGTGCACCAACAAGGAGGGTGGGGACCTCATGGGTTCTGTCAGTACCCATTTAATCCTATCTTAGCAAAACTTTGTAATTTAAACCAGCTTTTTGTAAAATCTGAACAAAGTTTTCTTTTACTGTTCTGTCACACTCAATCTTTTTATAACCATTTGTCCTCTAGTATTTCCTCACATTTCATATAGCCATTTTTCAAATACTTTGATCAAAACTAGGAAAACAGGATGAAGACAAAAATAGTCTGCTTTTCCAAAGTTTTTATGAAAGTTTCATGGTGCTTTGGGGTGATAGTTGTTTTGTAACACTTAAATGTTGGAGGAGGAAATGGTAAGGTTTTGAGAACTACTGCTTTTCACAGGTTTTGTAGAAAAATCTTCTGCATATAACACAGCCATATTCAGAGCAGTGTCACGTAAAAGAGTTTGTCACTGTTGTGATATGATTTGTTTTCTAGTTTAATTGTTTATCCACCTCCACCTGCAAAAGGAGGCCTGGGAGTCACAAGAGAAGACCTCGAGTGCTTGGAATATGGCGAGTTTCTCAATGATGTCATCATTGATTTCTACCTGAAGTAAGTAATCTCAGCCCTTCTTGTATCCTTCACGCTCTCTGGGGTGTGATGTGGACTGGAATGTTACTGGAAGTGTTGCTCACTAAATACAACAATTTCAGAAGTAACAATGGGAAAAAGTGAAATGGACAATTTGACCTGTTTTCCATGCTCTTTGAGTAGGCACAAGTATAGGCACATAGTATAGCACATACAGGTTTATACTTGGTTAGGTTTTCCAAGTCTCTCTTAATTGTAAGGGCTCGGTACCTAACTTTCAAAATAAAGTCAGAAGCTTGAATACTGGAGAAAAAATTGGGGACAAAAAATAACTGCCTTCTTAGTAGGTGCTTGGCTGTTATTATACTCTGCTGATGTGAATAATTAAAAGAGAAAAGTTGGGGGGGGTTAATGGCTGTGAAGGCAACTGATACTAAGTTCTAGTATCAGTTGCCTGAGTATGATAAGTCATTAGAATAACTGTCCTTTTTTTTTTTTAGCAGTAACAGTACTTTCTAGAAAAATAGTTTCAAAATTTTTTTTCTTTGGTAGGTATCTGTTGTTGGAGAAGGCACCAAAACATGTTGCTGACCGTACACACATTTTTAGCAGTTTCTTCTACAAGTGCCTGACCAGGACAGAAAAAAACTCTGAGGGGGATGTCAAAGTTTCGTAAGTTCATTTTAGATGCCTTTATGAAACAGACTGGTATTCACATGAGGGTTTTGCATTTAGTGCAGTAAATAATAATTGCAAGAAATCCACTCCAATCTATGAATGATTGTGGGGTTCTCTTTCAAGAAGAGCTTAAAATGGTTCAGAAATGGCTCATTAGTCACTTGGGCTCAATGGTCTGCTGATTTATTTTTAATCTGTCTAGGAAATTTCTAGAATCAATGAAAAACCCATTGAGGGACTGGGGAGATGTAGGAGTGCTAATCCCTATGCCTAGCTTTAAGTGAAAGGAGCAAAACCAAACAACAATTGTAATTTGTTTTTTCAGAGCAGCACAGAGAAGACACAGAAGAGTAAGAACATGGACTCGCCATATAAATATCTTCAATAAAGATTATATCTTTGTGCCTGTCAATGAGGAGTAAGTCTATGTTTTCAACACCTTTTTTGCTATTTAAAGATTTCAGTGAATGTTGTAGTAGTAAAAATTTGTGGCTGATCATTGCCTGTGATAGATTAGATTTTGAAGAAGTAACACATGTGGAATGAGTAATTTTTGAAAACTGTTCAAAAGGTATGATGTTTATTCAGCTGTCAACTGTATACCTTTGGTATTTGTTTTACTAAAAATTAGTGTTAGGTATTTTTCGGACTAATTTTTGTGCCATTATGATGGTTCCTGTGCACTTCAGTAATATTTCTATAAAGAATTCACAGCAACTCATGTTGTCAATAGATAAAAGTAGAACTTCCATAATCTGTGCCTTATCCTGGTTAAATAACCAACCTGTACATGGAAACTCCTGTAAAACTGAATCACCATTGGAAGGTACATTAGGGAAAACATCTGTGGAAAGGTGCCATACCTTCAGCTATATTCAAAACTGGGATCACCATCACTGATTAGTATTCTTTTATTCTGGATTTCAGTTGAAGTGTGGAATGGGTGCTCATACACTGAAATTGCTGTGGTGGGTTTCTTGGGGTTTTTAAAGGAATTGAAAGGACTTGGTGCTTATTTTTGGTTTATGCTACAATGTGAAATGAAAAATGAGGGAGGGGATTATTACGAGACGCCACGAAAAGCACATGGCAGCGATGGTTGTGTGTCACAGGACAGTGCTCCTTGAGCTGTCAATATTAGAAAAGCTGTTCATAGCCTTTTCAGAAGCACCTGCTGCAGAACTGAGATGCCTTTTCCCCCCTCTCCTGGCTCTGGGCAGGTCTCACTGGTACATGGCAGTTGTGTGTTTCCCTTGGCTGGAAGAGGCCGTGTACGAGGAGCGTCCCAGTCCGAGCTCGCTGCGCCGGCAGAGGGGCGCTGGAGCTGCTGCGCTGCTCTCCAGGGGTGAAGGGGAGCTGCATGGTAACAACTTCCCTACATTCTCTGTAATAAACTCTAAATAGAATTCTCTAAAGGCACGTAATCTAGGAGGAAGTCATGTCCAGCCACGAGCAGTTCCAAGTGTCTTAGTCCTTGAAGGAGGAAAATCATGTGAAAAACGATTTCTAAAGCTTCCAGACTGATGTAGTATGTTTTATGTACCCATACATGCTAAGGACTGCAAGTTTTATGGAACTCTGGGAAACACTGCAAGAGACATGGAAAATCAGGGATGACTGCAAAGTTCTTTGGTTTCAGTAAGAATTTTACCAGGAGGGAAAACACTGCAATTTTAAAATTCTAAAGGGAATGTTAAAAAATGGTATATAAATTAGCTCTTTACTTTCATGTTTTGGATACTAATAATCATGAACTTAAAAATAAAAACACTTTGCTTAGGCATTATTTTCTTAACTTTTTTTTCGTTCTTTTGTACTAGGTGGCAATGAAATTGCTGCTTCTGCCTCATTTCTATATTCAGCTATTTCTAAAGTAAGTGCCTTTTTGTATTGATAGAGAAAACCTATTACTGAACTTCTGAAGGCTGTGAGACTTGACCAAGGGATATTGCATCATTTTTTTGCAATAGTTATTGATGTTTGCATAGTCTGCAGCATGTGCAAGGTGTTTTAAATTAGCATTGTCCTCATTTGCTTACCTATTTGCTCTGCTGTTATTTCACCTATTTTTAAAATTGATTTATCGGTTTTTACTTTTCTGAAACAAGAGCTTCTCTAACTACCTTTAAATTTGTGAAGATCTTAGCATTTATAATTGGTGTTGGTTTTTAAAGATATATTTTTATTTTTTCTTGTCTCAGATCTCCCTGAGTAATTCCAAAAAGCAGATTTGTAAAAGGTACGTTTCTGTTTTCTTTCTAATATTGTAGCATTAAATTAGGAAATTCTGTAGTAATTCAGGTATTGTCATAAAACCACAGCTGTAGGTACTTGTCCATTTTTACCACATTGGTTAAAATATTAATTCTTTTGGGTAGGCTGCATGCAAACAAAATACTTCCTTCAGTGGTGTTGGTGATGAAAGACTGCAATGACTTATTTTTGTTTTTGTTGTGTACAGGCCTTGTATACTCATCTTAGATTCCTTGAAAGCATGTTCTGTGCAGAAAACAGTTCAGGTTTTGAGAGAGTAAGTAACTACAGTTTCTATCTTCTAGCAACAGATGCTGCTGATTATACTTCTGTATGCAAAGTACTTTTGTCTAGAAAGGTGCATATTTCTAATGCTAAAAGAAAATCTATGAAAAGTCATGACTAAGAAAACTGTATTTATAATACAGAGGCTTCCATGAAAAGCCTGTGTTCTGCAACCCACATATGATGCAAAAACTGTGAAGTGGAGAGTGGAGAAAAAAGAAAGAGAGTGGGTTTTGCTAGTGTTGTTTTTGTGGGGGGAGGATTTATCCCATCTAGTCTAGCAACTGAAGGTGTTTTTAAGGGTAGAAAAACACTTAAAATGAATACTTTAAAATCTAAACAATAATTTTCTAGGAGTCTGTTGTTCATTTTTTGGATGACACTTAGAGAATTAGTGGTAAATCCACTCCTATGTACAAAAATGCAGAAACCAGACTGAAGCTGTCTAAAAGCTTGATGTGTCAGTAGAGTTATAGTGGAATGGTATTTGTTTTGAAAAGTATAAAAATATATTGAATTTTATATGTGAGAAGTATGTAAGTATAGTAAGAATGTAATAAGAACTTTAAGTACTTTTACACACTCCTAATGACTTCAATGTCTATCAGCAACTTTCAAAAAAATTATTAAATATCTGAAGCCAAATACAATTGTTCTTTCTTTTTTTCTGTGGTATTCCTTTCACTGAAGGGTACAAAAATCTGTAAACTAAATAGCACTACCTTCTTGTAAAAGTATATTCTTTAAAATGCTATGTAAAGTTTAGATGAGATTTAGAAGTCCTTGTGAAACCATCTTTTCCCTAAATAGTGAGACCTCCTTGCCATGTGTCTTGGGAGGAAGAATGAAATAGGAACTTCAGTCTATTTGTTTATTGATAAAATCTCTGTGGGATGTATTATTTTAGTGCACTATTCTTTGAACCACTCCTGAGACTGAAATTCCAGAGTGTGGTTTCTTGGAGTTTAGAGAGATGTCACAAAAAGTCAGAAAACAAGTGGAAATCTATGGAGGCATGAGATAAGGGGAGTTTGGGAAGCAAATCTCTTATTCCTGCAATTTCCACTTAACACCCTGGAAGCAGAAGTTTAAGGAAACTGATGTAGGGATTCTATGACATCTTCTTTTCCTTGAGATGATTTTTGTTGCGTTTTGGGCAGTTGTCAGGCTCAGACAAATGAATTGGAAAGTCTGCAGTCATAGGTTCTTGCAGTTTCTGGAACGGGTGCTTGACTGAAAGGATGTCATCTTTGAATTGCTTCATATTTGGTGCCTTTTCACAGGTGCCATTTTCTCCAAAAGCTGTTTAAGTGTTCTCTATCTGTTTTTATTCTCATGACTGCAAGGACTTGGGGCTTTTAGAAATCAAACACAAGGTCTGACTTAATGCATATATTTATTCTCTTAAGTCAGACCTTATGCTTGACTTTCAGGAGCCCTGAGACTTTGTCAGTCTGGCTAAAGTCAGGAGAAGAATACAGGTAACTGTTGCCTCTGAAAACCAGACCCTTAGGTTTTCCAACCCATCTCTAAAATCAGCAGAGCCCTGAATGTGGAGTCAGTGAGTTGCTACTGAAGCATGAGAGCAACAGACATGCCTGACAAGAAATACATCCTAATCACTATAGAAAAACTTTCCTAAGGTTTTTATCATGACTTTTAAATATCTTGTGCACTGTTAGCTTGCAAGGATTACATTCCTGCAATTATTACTGAAGTTTTTTGTAAGGTGAGGTTTTAGGGTTTGCTTAGGTTGAAAAAGCACTGCTGGCCTCTTAGAATGAACCTGGGAATAATGTGTGGTAGCCAAGAAAATTTTTCCTTTAATTAAGGTATAAAAATGTCCTGGTATCCTAATAGCTTATAGAAACCTTGCATAAATAGCTGATTTTAAATGACATCATGCATATTTGTTTTGTATATTGCCTATTAGGTGATAGAAACATCTCTGAGTGCAATAGAATATTGGCTGTTTAGAACAAGGTTGAGTTGTGTCCCAAAAGGTATTGAGCTTGGGAGTCATTCCTCAAGTATTTCAGCTGTTTTCTTTCTTTTGTAGGTACCTTGAAGCGGAATGGGAAGCTAAACGAAAAACACATCGGGAATTCAGTAAATCCACCATGATTGACCTATGTCCCAGAGTGCCTAAACAAGATAACTGCAGTGATTGTGGGGTCTACTTGCTGCAGTATGTGGAAAGCTTCTTCCAGGTACAAATACCTTCCCCTTTCCCCCAAATTATCTTAAACCACAAAAACCCATTTTCTGAGCAAAACAGCCAGACAAAAAAAGCTGTCAAGTGTCAAAAGTGTCAAAGCCATTTGAGAAAAAGGAGATGAAACCCATTCTTAAGTAATGGCCGAGGTCTGTCTGGTGTCTCGTATGTGTCTATCCTCAAATTTTGTTTCTGACCTTGTAGTTTAATGTTGCTTTTATTTTGACACATGCAGTATCCCTGACTACCTACATGTATTTGGAGCCTATCAGTGCACGCTCTGCTGCCCTACAGATGCTACAAAAGTGTCTTTGCATCTCTTCTTGCAGCATCTAAAACTTAGTCAGCTTGTGCATCGGTCTTTGAGTGGGCCTGCAGGCAGCAGTTCCTGTCGAGAGAGGGAGAGGGGAAATTGTTAAAAGGGAATGTGTAGAGCTAAGGGAGCCTCTTTTTCTTTTCCAGCACATATGTTTAAATATCTGCAGACCCTGGGCTTCAGGCACTGTCTTCCAGGGAGTCCCCAAGTCTTCCTCCCCCTGGCAGCACCCTGCCCTTTGCTCTGTCCTGTGAATGGCTCTGTTTTTTGATGCTTGGCACGTGTGTGGTTTGCATGCTCTGGGATTCCTGTGCGTGCAGAGCCTTGTGTGGGGCCCTGGGAGGTGGGCAGGCTTTTCTGCTGTAGGAGATCAGATTGCCACTGCAAAGCACCTGTACACAGGTGTAGCCATGGAGGAGGGTGGGGAGATGGGAGCTCCGTGTGCCCTTGCAGGCTGTGATCTTGCCAGGTCGTGGGGACGTTGTTGGATCCATCATGGGATGGACTCCTTGGAAAGCAGGGGCACACAACACAAGGAGGTCGAGTTGTCCTTCATGTGGGTCAGCTGGACTGCATGGCTCTGTGCCTGGGCTGCTGAGGAGCCATCTGGGAGGGTCTGGGCAGGGACTAAAGAGCAGAGCACCATGGCTGACACAGCAGTGGGCATCTGCTGTTGGCCACCTGGTCAGGAGCAAGTGCACGAGACCCTTTGGACAGGTGAAAGCCTCACCTTCACACACCCTGGGGCCTGGGGGGGTTACTTGGGCTGGCAGCTTCCTGGAGAGTTCCTGACCTGAGTGACCCAATGAGGAGACATGCCCTGCTGGAAGCCAGGGGGGTCTGGTTGGGGATGCAGAACTCCAGAAGTTCCTTCAATCCCCAACCATTCTGTGGTTCTCCAGTAGCTGGGTTGAGCTCTTGTGTAGGTGGAAAATGAAATTCTTACCAAAGCTTTTGAACTGCCCATTCTCTAACAAGGGGGACTTGTTTTTCTTGAAGAAGCAAAGTTTGGGACAAGGTGTTTACAAGCACTTTGTAACTTGTGTCAAAGTTAAAGGTGTTTGTAACTTGTCCTAAACAGTGCCAGGACTCATAGACTACAAATCATGATGTGTTCTTTAGTTAATTGTTTCAATTCATCATATATTATGTTATTCAAAGGAAGGAGGAGGTGAAACATAAGCATGGCAAAAGAGTGAAGAGGGAAAGAAAAAAAAATTATTTTGGCAAATCAGATGTGATGTTGTGGTCTTGACTACCAAATCTACCAGCACTTCTCAGCTATTTAATTTTGCTAACCTCTTTTGTTCCAAATTCTCCCCTTCTCATGTCCGCTAAAACTATTATCAATACTCTTACTTTTTGTTGTCTCCTGTCAGAAGACCTGCTCATGACAGAAAAAAACACATGCTTGAGACAAAAATCTCAGGATGCTCAACCACAGTATGCTTGATTCTTTGCTGTAGTTTGTTATAGTTGCTATATATTTGTCAAAATGCATGAAATCTGCCTTTTAATACATGTTAATAGTGATGTATCTCGGTGATGATAACCTGTTTGAGTACCTTTTGCTAAGGGCACATATATGTGTGATTATGATGAAGGAACTGCAATTTGACTTTGAAGGCTGGCAGTCTTGTATGGAACTCGTTTGTGCCTCCTTGATCTCAGCAGCAGTGGAAGGGTTTGAAATTCTTTCTGAAGGTTGTGCTAGGAAATTAATTCCATAAATATTTTTTTCTCTTGCCAGAATCCCATAGTTAATTTTGAACAACCACTGAATCTGGAGAATTGGTTCCCTCGTCAGCTGATCAGAAACAAAAGAGAAGAAATTCGAGACCTGATCTTGCAACTGCACTTCCAACAGCAGAGTGGCAGCAGCAGCTAATAAATCTAATCAGGCAGTCCTGGCAAAGGACACTGCTGTATGAAATACTGGAACTCTGCAGAGTGGTGTTCAGTCTCTCCCTGCCTTGCAAGGAGGAAAAGAAAATAAGGCACAAGGAGTACTTTTTGTTCATCATGTATTTATTTAAAGATTTTTTTTTTCACTGGTGTTGTGTGGTCTTAAGATGCTGGAATGGGGAAAGGAGAATGCTGTAGATAAGAATGTAAATATGTAAGTTAAACCTAATGCATATGGATTGCTAGTTGATTCTTGGAGTATGAAAGCTGCTTACAGGTATATGCATCAAGGATGTAAAAATGCTTTTGTCTTTTGGAGCCTGTTCTTTATAATTCTGTATAAACATGGATGATCCTGTAGGAGTCAGGCCTGAGGACAGGATCTGGATCTTGTGTTCTGTCTCTTGATTTGCAGTTGATACAGATAGAATGAATACTATGTATTTTTTTACTTTAAGGATTTAATGTTGACTCTCTTTAGAGATGTATTTTTTGTTTTGTTTCTGGTTATATACAGAAGTAATCTGCACGTGTCAGAAAATTCTGCCAAGATTAGAGGCTCATGAGTTTGATATTTAAAAAAAAATATATTTTCCCTCTTCCTAGCATTTTCATAGAAGTGTGTTCACTTTGTTTGAGAGTGACTGTTGAAATACTTCAAAGTTGGGAGTGCATTTTCTTTTAAGTTTTTTTTTTTCTTATCAGATTTTAGAAGCAAACTTGCTCTCAAAGTACATACCAATACAATATGTGTAGGCAGTAGATTTTTAATGCTACCTGATTTTTAATGTTCACCTGATTTAGGGGAATAATTCCTACAAATCATAAGGCATCACCTGTATTAGCAAGGCAAACAGGCTGTGGCTTAACAACTTCAAAAGTCTGAGGTGTTTTACTGAAAAATAAGGTCATTAAGACACGTGATCTACATATAAGACAAACAGGATTGTACCTGGCTTAGGAGAGCTGAGTAAAGATGACTAAATATTGAATGTTTGGACTCAGACTTGATTTGATAAACGAGCACAAGTTCATCGTCTCAATTTGTATTTCTGCAGCTTTTCCTTGAACAGTGATCACATTTTGATGTGTGCTCACTGCACCTTAGAAGGTGACTGTTCTCAAAGGATGCTTTCTCCTGTTCCCCACTGAATTCACTGAAGTGTCATCTTACCCTTCAGGACTGTGTGTCAGAGAACCACCAAGACCACTTGTATCATAAAATAGTCTACAAAACCAGAGCTCTTTAAGCTGGAAATACAACCAAGCATTAAAATAAAAATTGAGGGCCACCCAAAGATGTGAGCATTTTTGTGTCATTGCCGAATCCTCAGGGCCCCTTCCCTCAAGACAACTCTGAAACTTGGCTTCTCAAAAATCCAGTTATTATTATACACCCTCCACTCCCCCTTATTTGTGTCTCAAACCAGGAAGCATTCTTTCTGGGGGAGAGAGAATTTTAAAACAACAATTTGCTGAGCAGAGTCTGTATAGCTGTGAGCAGCCTTGTGCAATAACTATATATGTTTTTTGTCTTTGTTTCTAGTTTAATTCTGTAATTTGGCACTCCCCCTTCTTCCCCTGCCTCCCAACATCTTTCCTTCTCATCCCAGAGTTGTGTCTTTCAGCACCTAAATCACAGCACCAGCATTACTTACAAGAATAATCTGTATATTTATTGTAAAACAAAAGGTAAAATGCAGAAATATGTTTCCCTTCTCTACACTTTTCTTAACTGAATAATATTTTCAGTATTCCCTTATGAAAGACAAATTGGGCTTTTTCTTATATTAAAGTTAGGTTTTATCACCAAGCAATTGGTTCTTTTTTTTAGATTGACTGGTTTATAGATATTGAAAAGCAAAACAATGTATGCAATTTTCTAAACTGATTTTATTACACAAAAGGATTGCCTTTTTAGATTTCTTACATATGTGCTACGAGAATGCCAGTGCATTTGATATTAAAATTATCTCCAGAAGTTGCTGACTCTGGTTGTTACCATTCTTTCCCCAGCTGTTAGAAATAACCCACGAGTGAAGTGCAGTAGAGGCCATCTGACTGCTTTCAAGGTACATCCACAATTTAGGCTCACCCAGTGATTATGGGGCCACAGCCACAACCCACCCAGGGCTTGCACTTGCCAGGTGTGTGGTGAACACTGGGAAGTGTCTCTGTGGAAGAAGCTACACTCCAGGTATCTGCATGGTTCCTTTTTACTTGCTGGAACTCCCCAAAGTGAGCTTTTTACCCAGACTGACTCATGCCTTATTTCCATTTCCTGTATAAAGCCCTGTTTAACCAGAATAGTGGAGTGACAGGGTACTTCAAAGCAAACCAGCCCCTCTAAGGCTCTTTACCCTAAGCTGTGCAGTTGTCTTTCAAGGCAGTCAGTTGTACCTGACTGTACCTGTCATTTTCTGTAAAAGAAACTGCTGCATTTGGTCTGTGGGACCAGGAAATGTCTTCCACAAAGGCATCAGAGTCATGGAGATCTGTTCAAGGTACTGCCCAACACAGGAAGCAAGGCAGAAGAACTTGGAGGAAGTACATCTGCCAGGAAAAATCTAAAAATAGACACCTAGTTTTCATCAAGAACTGGAGAAGCAAATCTGCAAGTACGTTTTTTGAGGGTTTTTGTTCATTTTTTAAGTTGAGGGGCTGCTGTGTTTTAGCAGTGGAATTGCAGGTATGGATTAATTATAGTTCATCTGGGCTTTTGTGGTACTCACCTCCTGGAACTTGACCCTGAGATGAACTTGCAGTGCTCAGGAACTACTTACACCTTAGAAAATAATAAAAACTTGAGAGCCACAGCAGTAACACTTTTATCTTGGTTAGGACAGAGAAACAGAATATTGCTTCTGGCTCCCATCCCCTCACCCCACAAAAAAAGAAACCCAAACAAGCAAAAAGAAGACAACTGTTTTCTAGATGGAAAAGCAGGGATTGTGGCATGAGACTTGGGAAGTCTCAACTTTAAAAATGTGTTGAATAAAACCAAGACTAACAGTAATCATTCTGCACAACCAAACTGAAGTTGGAAATTGAAGTACAAAGAAAAGCACAGATCATCTTTGTTGAACAAGGTAAGAGATTTCTGGTCAGCAATTCAGAAAAGGAGGATTGCTGGGAATAGGCTTACATTACATGGATAGCTTTGATAGTGAGATTAATTTGGTTGACCTCACTTCCTAATTCTTCTGTTAAAAATACTTTACAATACTGTATGATGGAAGAGGTGGCAGTACAGCAGGTATGGTGGGCTGAATTTCATCAGCTGGAAATTTAAACAGCCTCATAACTTGTTTATTCTTGGGAGGTGTTCACCAGAGAACTCTTCAGGAGCCCAGGGAAAAAGTGACAACGGTGAATGCTTGACCACAGAAACTGAACAAGTGAAAAGGTTTTGTCTAACCTTATTGTCTGCTAAACTGATTGGGAATTTTGTTGGTAAATCCTGTCAAATGCTATAAAGTCATCTTTTTTGTCCAGTCATGGGAGACAATTTAGATTCTGGATAGTAAACCTCATGAGCCATAGTGTGGCTCTTTATTAGTCATTTTCACTAAAGTAATCCTTTATTTGACATTTTTTTTAGTTACAGGTGGATTCAGTTTTTTGAATAAATTGCATTTGAAAATCAGGGACATTATTTGGGGTGGTATGTGTGCTGTAGCAGTATTTCAGTGAGCATTGCTCTGCAGAGAACTGTGATTCAGCTAATCACATTTGCTATATGAAAATACACGTTTCGTCTCAGAAATGCAAGCTGTCAGATAACCATCTTTATTTTTGGAGGTGCTGGGATGACTTGGTGTGTTGTGTCTCTAGAATTACACTTCCCTTTTTTTCTTATTCAGCAAGAGTTCTTTGCATGAATACTTTTGAACAGATACAACTTGGATGCTGATAACGAAGAATTGTATATTATTTCTGATACAAAGTGTTTCTGTAAAGGCTTTTGTCGAATCAAGGAAGGAGTTAATTTTCCACAATTATTTTGGAAATCTATTGCAAGAGTTGTTTTGCTTATTTTAAGAAACTTTAAATTATTATGCTTTTAGATATGCCTTTTGCTATAATAAATGTAGGAGATTTTCAGCTCTTCCAAGTCCACATTTCAGTGCTGAAATCACTTGAATATAAAAAGGATAGCAAACTAATATTAATAAAACTGAATTTACACTTTTAAAATATTTTATTTCACAGAAGCTGGCATAACTATACCATAGAAAACAAATTTTGACAGAGATGGTTTTTATACTCTTCACATTCTGAGTGCCTTTGAGTTCTTTGATGAAAGAAACAACAATACTGTAAATCTAAAAAACCTTCCAAGAAAACTTTTTTTGAGGTGGAGAGGGGACAACCAAGAATATGTTGCTGTTTTGAAAAATACTAGTTATTCTGTTAGGTGTCAGAGACAGAGCATAAAAACTAAGGTCATTTTATTTCATTCCTGTGAGTGTTGTATGTATAATACTGCTGATAATTCATGATATGTGAATTGCTGGCAGTTCATCAGAGCAGCTAGAAGAGAGAAGTGAGCATTGTAGTGCCTAAGGAGCTCTGTGTAAAAGCTTTGCAGGCAGACACCTGGGAATCCAGCTTTGGTATACTTATACAAAACCACTACCAAAAATAGTCACTTCAGCCAAACCAGCAGTTTGTTCAGACTGGTCTGAGCGCAGTCACCAGGCAGTCCTGGGTGTCACCTGCAGAAGACAGCCCTGAAGGAATTTCCTGGTGGTCTGAATGCAGTCTGCATTGCAGGGCAGCTTCCACACACATTCCCCAAGTGAGCTGACCCTGCGTGGGGACTGAGTGCTGCTGCTTCCTGTGCCCTGTCCTCCCTGCAGTTTCCTTAGCTGATCATCTCTTCAGCTGTCTGAACTCACTCCTTGCTGCTGCTCGTGTCAGGTAATACCTGAACAGAGATGAAGGCATCATGCCTTGCCCTGGCTTTATCTTTGGGGAAGCACTGCTTTTGGGATGCAGGGGATAGTGGTGGAGCAGCACAGGACTTTCTCCTTTAGCACAGACTCGACAGCAGCCCTGTAACCAGAAGAAACAGTCCCACAGAGAAGTTGCTTCAGTATTTACATAAACCATGGTGCTTAAGTGAGTAATGCATTTATAGATGTGTTTATATTTGTCCAAGCAGAAGACAAAATGCACAAGACTTGCTACTGAGATCAGTGTGCTCCCCGTGATGTTCTGTGGCCAGCAGGATTTTTTAAAAAGAGCAGAAATTGAAAGGCCACTGAAAAAGCGTGGTTAATTAAATGTGAAAGGTGCTGTCCTTGTTTGGACTGTCTGTTAATGGTATGACAAGCCCTGGTAAAGAGCTTAGCTGGCCAGATTAAAATTAAAAAATTGTGTCAGTCCATCTGCTAGCTCCAAGGAGTCTACTTGGATCACCTTTTCTCGTTTCTTCACTAAAGCAGAATATTGTCCTTGAAAGGAAGAGAGCCAGGATGTATTGGTTGACTTTTTTTACCTAATGCTTTCTCCAAAGATAATGATTGATATGTGACGTCAAGACATTTTTAAGAAGTGCAATGCTCTTGGCTGGTTCAAGGCTACAGTAAAGGCAACAGCTCTTCTGCTAAAAGGGATTGGGATTTTTTGCTTTTATATTTTTTATTATTATTATTATACAAATAAGCATGTTTGGCTTCATGTGGAAAATCTTTCTTTGCCTTCCGGGAATGATTAACACAGATCTCCAAATGGTTGCAGGTAATGCAGACTTCTTTCTTATGTCCTTGGTTACAAATGTAACTATGGCAGTGTATAAATTAGAGATAGCTCTCTGATTTAATTGTAGCAAAGGGGCTAATACAGAGACATGTTTGGTCAAATCTGTGCTGTGATAGCAGTGTGAATATAGAATACTTAGATTGATTTCCAGGTAGTATAACTGCACATTTGTCTTGCCTGTAGAAGTAGTTGTAGGAGGCAATTTTTTTCAACTTTGAATGTTAAATGCTGTCATTTTTTTCACTTTTCATTTTCCTTTATTAATTTTGTAATGAATCTTAAAAAGTAAGATTCTGTGTTCTGCATATGGGCACTGAACATGTATCAGTTTGGGTAAAGATTGGGGTTTTGTCTTAGAGACCTTTTTTAATGTTCTTTTTGCCTCTGCTGTACCATCTGGTGATCTTCTGCAACAGGGCTGGTTATTAATATACTATCAAAATAACCGTGCCTTTCGTCTTTCAGTCATAAAAGTCAAAGGGCTACTGACTATGAAGGTGCAGAATAAACTCATAATCTGTTGGATGACAAATGCCATGGAGTTTATTAGTATCCTTACTCTAATAAATGAATGGTTGTGATTGTTCTTCAGATATGGTTTCCAGGGAAAAAGTGAAAGAAATTGAGTTAAATGGTTTCAGATCAGCTGACTTTAAAGGATGGAAAATTAGACTGTCAGACTATATCTCAATATACCTGTTCTTCCCTCAGCTGTTTCCTCACGTTTCCTCTGGAATGATGTGGAACAACTAACATAAGAGGGAATTAAAAATGAAAAACACACACACACAAAAAAAAAAAGGCCACCACCAAAAAAACCCCAACATAAAGCTGATGAGCCCTTTTATTCCTCTTTTTTTCCCCCTGCTCTAGTAGAGTAGAGACCTGTCTCAGTGATGGAAGGTTAACTCTCAATTCAAGCAGCTTTCTTTTTACAAGGTGTACAAATCTGTCATGAAAAGAAAATGTGGAACAGGATTATTTCTCAAATATTTATTTTACTTCTGAAAAGCCTCAAAAGCTTCTAAACACATGTTTGTTCACAAATATAGCCCCACTGGTTTAATGGGATCGAATGGCAGATGGGAAGTTAAACACCAGGCGTTAGAATTCAAAGGTTAGGGCCTTATGCTATGTTACCATTTGATGGGATATTGTAAAGAGCTTAAGGTTGTTTATAACATCACAGTCAGAGACAGGTTCTGTTAACAGAAAAAAGCATAGCAACCTCCTTCAGAGACCACAGAAGTGGCATGAAGATAGTGATGATTGCATCATCACCTCATCTGAGAAATCTGTGTGGTTTTAATTTCACAGCAGAAGCGTATTCAGCTGCAGGAGGAGGACAGGCTGAGGATGTTTCAGCAGCCCCTCAGCTCAGTGCCTGGCAGCTGGCAGACCCTTCTCTGCCTCCTGGGCTGGAGAAGCCTCGTGGCATCCTGGGCCCTGAGCAGTTCCACAGGCACCTGCAGCTCCGGAGGAAGCGGTCCGTTCTCTTTCCCAGTGGGGTTAAGATCTGCCCTGATGAATCTGTGGAGCAGGCTATTGCCAACCATCTGAAGTACTTCAGGCTCAGGGGTAAGTACCTCTCGTGGGTAATTGATAAAGAACATTCACTCATTAAAAAATAGTTCAAGCTCTTAAACGTAATAAATACCAGGCCATAGGAAATACATTATGACTGGTGAAACTTTTCTGGGCTAATCTTGCTTATGAGAGCTGTTCTGGCTTCAAACCCCACCACTCTCTGTCTATACCCATACAGCATAAAAACTCTTGCTCCTTCAAACAGCATTGTTTGCTAAAATAATTCTTTCTCAGAACAATTTGAATGCTAAGAAAAATAAATGCTATGTACATTGTAGCTAAGTAATAGAATTAGTTTGGTTTATTTAGTGTTCTTAAAGTGCCAGCAGAATTCATTGAGCTAGGAAAGTCAAGTCTGAGGCATTGACACTTCATCATGTGACTTTTGGTTATGGCTGGTTGTGCAAAGTGTACAATCTCTGTGTGTCAGGCTGTAGTATAATAGACAAGCAGCCTTTCTTTTAATATGTGGAAGTTGGTGTGGCAGAGCTTTCTCTGAAGAGCTGCAATATTTCTGCTGACATCTTCTTTCACTTGATGAAATATTACAGTAACATGATGTATTTCAAACCCTTCTGTCTGACTGCATTGGAATGGGGCATCACAGCCATGCAGCACTTTGTGCTTTTTGTGTTGTAGCATTCAAACAGTTTGTAGTTATCTTAACATGTCTGTACAAAACTGGCAAAATGACAGAGCTGCTGTCAGAGAAGAAGGAAGGTGTTCAGAGACTCATGTTTTATGAGACTCATGTTTTTCTCTATAGAGACACTCTCACTGCTGACATTGCTTTACTTAGACAAGTGAAAACCACTGACAACCAGGAGCTGCTTAGTGTTTGCATGAAAGTAAACATAAACAATGTATTTGGAGAATAAAGTGGAATTATATGGGGTTTTTCAGCCTCATGCAAATATGAGTTGTGCTCAGCTTCCAAGGGATGTTGACACTGATGATGATGCTGGTGGTTTGTCAGGCTTTGCCTGTTTCTTATTTCCACCCTGGAGGACTCAACTGTTCTTTGTTCCAAATGGATCCAAGCATACCATGGGCTTTAACTGCAGTCACCCCTCAGTTATCTATGGCAGGGTTACATTAGGGCAATACCAACTAAGCAAAGGTGTGAGTGATGATAAAGAAGAAAGAAATCTGTAAATTAGGTTGTAAAAGTATATTTAGGTCTTAATAATCCTGGGCTGAACCAAAAATCCACCTAGTCCATCTGTTTCCTTACTGGGTTTAACAGCTTTCACAATCCACAAGGTTTCCTTGAGCAGAGACTCTGTGATCACAATGAGTGCTTTTAAGTTAAAACTTTTGAAAAACACCTCTGAAAATAGTAGAGGCGACTAATTAGCAGCAAGTCACACAAGGTCTGGTTCAAGCAATTTGTCATCTTCATTCTGTTAGCAGCAGCTGCTGCTCCAGAAGTGTTGGCTGGTGTCTAGTGATGCCCTGAGCAGGCACCTGAGGTCATGAGGGTGCATGTGCTAGGTGTTGGGTTTGTGGGGAAAGTTTTGGTAGCAGGGGGCTACAAGGGTGGCTTCTCTGAGAAGCTGCCAGAAGCTTCCCCTGTACCAACAGAGCCAAGGACAACTGGCTCTGCTGGTCAAGGCCAATCCCATCAGCAACAGTGGTAGCACCTCTGGGCTAAAATGTTCCAGAAGGATAAAGTTGCACAGCAGCAATTGCAGTTGAAGGAGAAGAGTGAAAATAGAAGAGAGAAACAGCTTTGCAGACACCAGAGTGAAGGAGGAAGAGGTGCTGCAGGTGGCAGAGCAGGGATTCCCCTGCAGACTGTGGTGCAGACCATGGTGGAACTGCAGGGATCCACCTGCAGCTGTGCAGGAACCCGAGCCAGAGCAGGTGGATGCCCATGGGAGGCTGGGACCCCATGGAAGCCCACACTGGAGCAGTTTGCTGGCAGGACCTGTGTCCCCATGGAGAGCAGAACCCACACTGGGGCAGGATTTTGGCAGGACCTGTGTCCCCATGGAGAGCAGAACCCACACTGGAGCAGTTTGCTGGCAGGACCTGTGTCCCCATGGAGAGCAGAACCCACACTGGAGCAGTTTGCTGGCAGGACCTGTGTCCCCATGGAGAGCAGAACCCACACTGGAGCAGTTTCCTGGCAGGACCTGTGTCCCCATGGAGAGCAGAACCCACACTGGAGCAGTTTGCTGGCAGGACCTGTGTCCCCATGGAGAGCAGAATCCACACTGGAGCAGTTTGCTGGCAGGACCTGTGTCCCCATGGAGAGCAGAACCCACACTGGAGCAGTTTCCTGGCAGGACCTGTGTCCCCATGGAGAGCAGAACCCACACTGGAGCAGTTTCCTGTGCCCCCATGGAGAGCAGAACCCACATTGGATCAGTTTGCTGGCAGGACCTGTGTCCCCATGGAGAGCAGAACCCACATTGGATCAGTTTGCTGGCAGGACCTGTGTCCCCATGGAGAGCAGAACCCACACTGGAGCAGGATTTTGGCAGGACCTGTGTCCCCATGGAGAGCAGAACCCACACTGGAGCAGGCTTTTGGCAGGACCTGTGTCCCCATGGGAGTCTGTTCCTGAAGGACTTGCAGCCCGTGGAAGGAGCCCGTGCTGGAGCAGCCTGTGAAGAGCTGCAGACCATGGAAAGGACTGACACTGGAGAAGTTAGCACAGAACTGTTGCCCATGGGAGAGGCCTCACCCTGAAGCAGAGGAAGAGTGTGAGGAGTCCTCCCCCTGAAGGGGAAGAAGCAGTGGCAGAGACTGTGGTGATGAACTGACCACAGCTACTATTAATGACTAGGAAAACAGCTGACCCCAGAAGGGAATAAATATAAATGAACACACAATCAACTGATTTTTCAATCTCAGTGTGTATTTTTAGAATCTTTTTTATTCTGTATATGTTGAAGTAAGAAAATACTTCAATACCAACATATACTTTCTCTGGAAAGGATGGTTCTAATACAGTCTCTTCTTTTCTTGCTTTTGCTGTGCTTCCAGCCATACCATGCCACTGCATTGGAAGGAAAGGCAGCTTGTATTGTAATGCAAGACCATGTTAGAAAATGAGAAAAGGTTTGCTTATGCTGATTATCCAGATTGTTTGTTCTATCTGTGTCTACCTTAGAAGGAAACAGGTGGGAATGTAATTGTCTGTCTGTAGCTCCTATAGCTTTATTTACTTTTTCTAGGTGGCAAAAGCCTCTCTAAGTGTCAGAGACTGGCAGATAAACATTCCTGTCATAGGCTTTAAGGAAGTGCTTCTGTCATATTTCTGTAGGCTTTACAGTGTACAGCTTTTTTTTTTTTTCCTGACATCTGGGTTTTAAATCAAAGTGCAACAAAATACAGGGATATGGAGAAAAAACCAGTATTTTCTAAAACAGCAGTATCACCCTTCAACATATGAAAGTCTAACTAATAGTATCATTATTGGTGGTCATTTTATTACTGTGGTATTTACAAGCATTAGCCTGAAACAGGGGGAGTTGTACTTGTTTCTCTATACCTACAGTCTAGAAGACAAATTTCTGAAGTGCTGCTTTGTTCCTACACTCAGAACAGAGTTTTGCAGTAGCAGATGATGCTGTTTTCACTCTTTTGAGATGAATCCTGGATTGGGATTGTCTCTGTACTGCCTTGTCTCTGTATCTCTTGCAGCTGTGTACGGAGGTTGCTGCCATTGGCTGACTTTGAATTTCGTTTTTTGGAATGTGGGGATGGAAATCAGTCCTAGATATTTACAGACTGGGTGCTGTAGGCTGGGTCTTAGAGTGTTTTTAATTGATGTCCTTTTAAATGGTGTAATGTTATGGGTGCTGATGGAAAAGTCATCTAATAGTGGTTCATTGCTGGACTGTTGTGACAAACACAAATTGTGTCTAATGGCAGCTGGAGATTCTACAGAAAAATGTTGTGGAAATCTCATAGTGGGATTTCAGATAGTGAGAGGGCTGGACTTGTTAGTGTCTGGCATGATGTTCTTTACTGCTGACAGGGAAATGGGAGCCCGAGCAATAGAGAAATAAACTTTATTACAGGAAAAACAGCCACGCCCACTCAGACCCAGTCTTTTGTGACCAGTGTCCTTATGTGCCCAATTCTGTGAATCTGTCCAGTCTCTGTTGGGAAAGTTGTTGGTAGAAGATTGTAGTAGACTTAGAAGTTGAATTATCATGTAAAACAGAAACAATATAAGGATTACAAGATGGGTAAGCAGTACAATCCATGCTATCTCATTCCTCTTAATTGGGCTGCTGGATTTTGTCACCATGGCTCAGGGTAATCTGTTTCTTTGCTACCTTTGAGATGTAATTACTCTGGTGGTTTCCTTTCCTAAATTCTCTGTACAATTTCTTCCTACAGAGACTCTCTGTCTTCAACTATTCAGTGTACTTCTTTTTTTTTTTTTTTTTTTTTTTGTGAGCAGTGATCTTCTTTTCCCATGAGTAGATCAGATAGTCTCTCTACCAGAACTGTTCTTGTCAGCCAGAGCTTCAGATAAAGCCGAACATCTGAGGATTAGCTTTTAAAGATACTGACCAAACAAGGAAATAGACAATACTGCAGTGAGCTGCAGCTGATGAGACATTTTTGAACTTTGGAAATAATTCCCGTTTCTCAGGAATTAAATTCTATGCATGAATGTAATCCCTAGATTGGACAAAGCACTATGCCTGCTCGTGTCCCCCTTTCTTCAGTCCCTTCAAATCTGTTTACAGAAGTATTAGAAATAATGGTGTCCTTTTCTGCACATGAATGCAGTTGAGAGTAAAGTTTCAATTTGATACTGAAATCACAATGTTACAAATTATTCAGATCTTGCTAATAATGATGAAAGCAAAGAGCCAAAGGTTACAAAAAGTGAGGGCCTGACTAAAAAGCATACATTAAATAAGGAATCTGTCTGAGTGAGCCTTTTTCCCTGTTTCCCCCACATATATTACATGTACCTGATACTCAGCAATAAATTGCTGAAGTTAATTTGTAGAAGGTCTGTCTCCCTCTACATTTGAATTTTTAGATACCAGCATATGCATCTAAGAAACTTTTCCATGGAGGACACTTGTTAGTTTTTACTGCAATATTATTGGTGAGAATAATCTGTGTGCTAGAGTTTAGTATGTGAGTGTTCAAATCTAAAATTTTTCATGTGAATTAGCTAATTCACATTCAGTTGTTTTCTCAGTTTAGACCCCTTGTTTGTTTTATATATGGTTTAAGGGTTGCTGTGTTACAGGCCATACACAGCAGCATTCCAGCAACAGATGAGTGATTTCTCTGTATGTGTGTATTAATTTGTTTAACAGATGCTAACAAAGCCTTTGCAGCAATGACCTCTTAGAGGTGTCTGTCCCTGTGACTGTTGCCTCTATCAGACCCCTCTGCAATTCCGCTGTTCAGTTGTGCAGAAATTGTTAGAGAGGATGAGGAGTTGGCCTCACGTTGCCTCAAAATAGAATATTCAGCCTGATTCAGTGCTGCTAGTTGCCACAGACGATTCAACTCCTAAGAAGCACTAATGAGATTTGAGTGGGATTAAGCTCCAGCACTGCCCACTTGCACAAATGGCCAGAAAGCCACCCTACCCCGCAGAGGGTGCTCAGTGTTAACCTCAGAAATCCCTGAGCACAGAGTGAGTGTAACAGGCTCACTGCCTGCCAGGTGTCTCTCGTCTGAGAGATAAATGCACCCCCAGTGGTACAGCTCGAGCCACAAGGATGCTGTATCCTACCCCGGGGCACGAGGGGTAGCTGGACTGGAGAATTTCAGAGCAAGAGAAAGGTCACCTAATCACATCACAGATCTTGGCTGGAGGCTTTGAAAACAGTGATGATGCCTTTGGGAAAGGAAAACTTCAAATAAACATTTTTTCACTCATTTCTGATTAGTAGGACCGAAAAGAGCTTGCGTCTGAGGAATTTTTTTGGGTTGACACACAATTTTCTTCAGCTTTTCAGGATATTTGCTATTAATTTTGAGTATTACTTGAGCATAGACACTACATTTGAAGTAGATAAGCTCCAAGGGCTGGGCTTTTCTGCTTTTGAAGCAGATATGCTGATAGACAGTTCCCATTGGAATTGTCTTATGACGTGTCTGGCCTTCTGAAGCAGCCTTGGGAACCTGATATGGCCTTTAAAGGTTAAGACATTCCTTACTTCAAGAACCTGTGACCCTTGGCTCAGTAAAGCTTGAACAAGGGCATGGACTAAACATGCCCATCTTTATTTTTTTCCTATACCCTTTCATGCTGAAGATGATTATCTCAGTGATGAGTTAAGTGACTTCTAACTTGTGAGGCTTTCAGGATGGAGTACATGGAAAATGTAGTACATGCATGCAAAATATACTTTGGAGACAAACTGCAACCAAGCTGTGTGATTTGCATTCTTGGTTTGAATTCTGGTTTATTGTGCAGGTCAGTTACATGTCTTCAGCATAACTGTTCCTTTTCCTGTAGTCAGCTGGACCTGATCACAGCACTTGCAGCAGGGAGCTTCTCTTCTCATAAGCCTTCATTCTTTTTTTAACATTTGAATTCTTTGGAGGAAAATTGCAAGGTAGCTGAGAGGTCAACTAACTTAAGAATACAAGTTATTTATTACTGCAGCCATGGAATGAAGGAAACAGTTTTCCAGAGGCGCTTACCTTCCCTCTCACGTGTAGCTTCAAGACTCTTAGCTCCCTGCCTTAAAAGATTGATCTCGATTTTATGATGCTTTTAATCAGTATTGCTTGCTGGGGATTAGAAGCCTCACCACAAATCCTGTCTCCTCCAGGACCTGGTGTGGCTCCTGCTGTCCCACAGGTCTGTGCCCCTGTGGCAGGCTGGAGACAGCTTGGTGTGAGATCCAGGCATGGAGAGCAGCTCTCTGCACGTGGCCCCAGGGCTGGGCTGCTGGCTCTGCTCAGCAGCTCCTGCTCACGCTGGCAGGGCTCCCTGCTCTGCTGTTGTAGAAGAGTTTTGCAGCTAGCCTTCAAAAACTAAATCCTGCCCAGCAGCTTCAATCATAACTCTGAATAATTGGGCTCATGGCAATTCATTATAAACTCCCATGCAGCAATCCCCCCCCCACTCCCCATCCTCTATCTCCTTTAAATGTCTTATATTTAAAACTCAGAGTAGCATTTCTAGTTGAAAAGCTCAGTGGTCAACATTTGGTTCACCCTGACTCTCATTTTGTTTCATCTCTGCTTAGGTGTGAAGGAGTTACTATTTTAAATCTTAGTCAAAAGTAGTTTCATTTATTGTCAGTGTGTCTAGGTAATGTATTTGACACAGATACTGCAAGTTTCTGGAAGGACAGAAAGGAAAGATAGTGAATTATTTGAAACAGTAAGTTATAGTCCAGTCAAATCCTGTTTAACTTTGGTTTTGTGCCTCCAACTTTTGTCTACAGTCTCAGAATGCTTAAAATGTAGTTAATGAAAAATGTGTTTTTCTTTATGTACTTCTCCAGAATTTGAGAAACTTCCTCCCCCACTTACAGATAGTTGAAAACCCATCACAGGGTGGGCTACACCTTCAAGTTAAAAGAATGTCCATCACACTTTTTAGCCCACTTAAATGCACTGTGAGGCTGGTGTCTTTTCAGTTCCCTGGGTGGCCATGTCAAGTCAAGATGAGAACTGGCTCCCTTGTGATGTTCCTGAAGGAGAGGTGGAAGATTAAATTCTGCATGTCTCTTTCTTTACATGTGTGTGATTTGAACCATACTAAATAAATTGTGTTGTCCTCTCTGTGTGTGAAATGTCAACTCTCTTTTAACTGTAAAATAATGAAAATATGAGGAGGAAAGAGAACAATTTTGTTTCAGTCTTTCTTCGCCAGTCCATGAATTTACTCTTGAGCACCCTAGGTAAGCACATCTGAGGATGGTTCTTGTGTTGAGCCCTTACAGCCTGGGTTTGTTCTCCTGCAAAGCAATCCCCTGCTTCACAAACTGGCCAGCTGGAATAAGGAAGGCAGTGACAAGATGGGCTGTGTGTCAGCAAGGTGGTGCAGGTGATGGTGCTGGCGAGCAGCTCACCAAGGTGTGGTTTCCTGCACGAGGCTAACAAAAGTGCTCAAAGGGCAGTTGTGGTAGGTGTTTGCTTGGAGTTTTTAATCCCTCCCTGTGTGCCAGAACTAACACACTGACTGCGTGGAAGGAGGAGAACAGAGAAGGAATTTGCACTTTGTTGTCCAACTTGTTGTTCACCTCAGTGGAAACAGCTAGACAGGAGAGGCTGGAGAGGACAAGATGTGGCTCCTTACCCACATCTCCTTTTGCAGAATGCATGGCTGCATTGACAGCTTAGGTCCAAGTAATGGGCTTGGAGCCCACAGATGGCACAAAGCTTTTGCTGCTGGAATTCAGTGGGGTGCCTAATTCCAAATGAAAGGACACAGAAGGTCCTTAATCTACTGGGAGCCAATTGGAACAACTGTTTATACGGGAGCAGCTTGTATTCAGGCAAGAGACTGTCTCATCACATTTATTTTAAACTTGTTTAAGAGCATTAAGGAAAACTATCTTCAATTACTTGCAACTGGAAAGCCAGTCCTTTGCCTGGTGGTATTTGAAAACTCTGGGATTAGCCAGTGTCCCTGCAATGCATTTGCAGGCTATTGCTATTGCTTCAGTTGTTACTGAGAGTCTGCTGAGGATTTACCCCAGCCACAGGGAGTAATCTCATTGTAGGATTGTTGCTCCACATTGTGGCACGTGGGGTGAAAGGTATGTAGGATACAAGTACCACCAAAAGAAATGTAAACACGTGATATTCCTTAGTGTAGGCTTCTGGATTTGAAACTAGACTTCAGTGTTTTCCTGGATGCCTAGCTTTTACAAGTGGGATGGTAGAGAGAATATTATGGATGTTATTCTGCTTCAGGAAGCTTGTTAGTACTCTAGCAGGAACCAGGAATCCCAGAGCAGGATTATGGCTTCATTGCCCAAGGTTTGTGCAGAGGTCAGATGGAAATGTGGGCTCTGCCTCAAAGGGTTTGCAAGTGAACCTCGGGGGGGAATGTGAGATGGTGCAGTGATGTTTGTCAATTTGGCTGTTTGTTTCTGGCTAATAGAGATGCATACACTGATTGGAAACATGGACAACACTTTCCAAATTAGTGTGTTTTACAGACAAAGTTAACTGCCTAGATGCTGAAGGGGTGCCAGAACAGTAATATACTACTGACAGTGAATAATGCAGAGTCTGGGGACTTCACTGGTCTCTGGTCCTGCATGCCAAATGAGCTACAATGCTAATCTCCACGGCCTAAACCTGGGAGTGTGCCATGGAAATGAGAAATGTCTTTGTGTCTCTAGAGTTCCACAACAGAGAAATGGTCTCAGCTGCTCTGATAAGCTGAAATTGAAGGTGAAGAACTTTTTCTGCATGGTGCCATCCAGTGCACCAGTCAGCTCAGCTTTAAGGGTGGTGCTGCATAGGAAACAGTTCCTTAAGGTTGCTGTTGGTAAAGCCTTTGCATTTAAGAAACATGTCCATCTCTTGGTTGAATAAAAATGGTTCCATATGTGATCTGTGTGTTAAGTTTTACATAGGTACATTTCAACTTTGGAATTTGGAAAACAAAGCATAGGAAAGAAATAACAGCAAGGTACTGGGTTTGGCAGCCCAGAGCTAATTTTAAAGCTGATTGAAGATAATGGATTTCTGGAGATAGATTTAGTCTCCTGTAAGGGCTTTCTTGTGGTGTCAGGACTTTCCCGGAATGCAAAGCATTTCTCTGCTGAACTGTCTAATAAATTCAGATTAAGTTCAGATAAAACAGATTAAGGAAAAAAAGCAGGTTTGTCTGCTGCTCCTCCAGGATGGCATTTGGTACAAATTATTTTGAGAGTTCACCTTTTAATGTTGCTCTTTTCCAGGACACAACAAAAATCCTATAAATCTTTCTCTCTTTGAGTTATCCTGGGTCACTGAGTTGTTCTTGCTTGAGCTTCATGTGACCAGCTGCTCTGACTGGCAAAAAGAGCATGTGCAAGGCTGGGAGATTAAAGTAGGCACTGTAGTATATGATATTAAACCTCAATTCTCAGGCTGACTGTTCAGAACTGTCCAGTTCTTTCTCAGTGAACATATAGAGCACAATTAGATTTGACTTATTTAGCAGCACATTCTTTTGTCATCATCCTGCCTTGTTTTTTGAATTATGAATGAATTTCTGAAATGTATTTTCAATTCTGTGTGAAGGTGAATCGGAAGGAATTGTTACTGACTGAGCTTACTAGACTTTGATCAGTGCCACCATCTTTCTTACAACTTAAGCTCCACATCTACTTCCTATGAGGGCATTTGCCATGGCATTTTGGTTTTCTAAAAATTTAATTCATTGATCAAATGGCAGTTTCACTCAATGGAAATACTGTTGTTCAGGGAGAGATGTAATATGAGTGTGGATGATCCACCATGTCTTCATTTCAGTTGCTTCAATGCTTTCCTCAATTCCATGTAGACGTCAGGTTGTTGTTTTCCATATTAAATGTCCTGACAGGCTTACAGCATAGCCTGGCTGCTTGTGCCACAGAAACTCTGCTGTTGTACTAACACCAGGCCTTTCTTGTGCCTTCAGTGTGCCAGGAAACAGTCTGGGAGGTGTTCAAGACATTCTGGGACAGGCTGCCGGAGCGTGAGGAGTACAACAGCTGGATGAGGCTGTGCGAGGAAGGTGTGGTGAGCGTCTTTGAAATGGGCACCAACTTCAGTCAGTCCGAGGAGCACCGGAGCCTGATGGTGAAGGTGGGTGCAGCAGCTCCTGGAGAGCTCTCCTGGGTGGGGGCAGTGTCCCACTGCCAGGGCACCTTTGGCACACGGCGTTTGGCAGGGCTGGACAGAGCCCCCAGTGCCCTGGGGCAGGCGGGGGGCCGGCTCTGCCTTCTGTGCTTCTGAGATCAGCTCCAAAGGAAAGCTGTGGGTGACCCAGCACAGAGGAAAGCCTCAGTGATGAAGAGACGGTGTTTTCAGCAGGTGTGCTCCTGAGCCAGCCCACGAGCCGGGCTGTGTGCCTTGTGTGCAGCCTCCCTGGCCTGAGCTGCGCGTGGAGCTGCCCTCAGCACAAACAGCCCCTGGGAGCAGGAGGCTCCAGGCTGCACTGGCATGATTGCCTGTTCCACAGGTCTGTGATGTCTGTGCACTGCTGCCTGACTGAAATGAGTGTAGTTATAAACATAAAAACTTCTGTGTGCCTACAAAGGCAATAAATAACATTAGGTAACTCGCCATGGAAAGCTGCAGGTTAAAATCAGTGTGCGAGTGTAAAACAAGTAAATAAAAAATGTGAATATCTTTGGATATTTTCTGTTGATTCAAGTTTAGTTTAGCTTATAAATATTCATTCAAACTAAAAAAGCCTGTCTCAAATGAAATACAAAGATGTAGTTTCAGGAGCTGGTGGATGTTAAAATAAATTGCTTAACTTTGTATTCATCTAAGATACAGTAGATATCTTAATTTCTCTGGATAAAAGGCTTCTTAAAATGGTGGCTTATGTATCTTCTTTAAGATTACTTTTGCAAGCTAATGGATGAATAGTTTTATGGAACTTGTAAGTCTTAAATGTGTAACCTCATAGAAACAGTAAGTTCTGTCAGTATGGATACACTGATTTTTTTCCCCCTCCTGCTTTTTTATTGGACTTCTATGCTAGGAATGTGCACTAAGGAAGGTGAATATGGAAACTGTTGTGGATAATGGAGAGAAGTTATTTTCCCTGAGCCTGCATGTTAGTCTTCCCAGGTGATGCTAACCAAAATTTGCTTCTGTGAGGTCTGTGATGCTGTTGCCCTTGGAAGTCTTCGCAAAAAGATAGAGGAATAAAATTACTGAGATTTTTTTTATGCATGCAGTGCATGCAACTGTTTTGTGTTCAATTTTCACACTAAGATGATCTATAGTGGGAGTTTAAAAGGGATCAAGATTACTCTTGGAAACAGGATGATGCATCTAACTTCCCACTGCTGCTCTCCCCTTTTGGGTGTGGCTCTGCAGCATTTCAGTGGGGTCAGATAAAGTGTTCTGGGTTTGATCTTTTCAGAAGGTTTACATTTATTTAGGTTTCCTTTCTCCTGAAATGGCTATATTCCCTTCAGCAGTGCCATAATCTGGAAAAGTCTGTTTTTTCTTCTATTTTCTTTCAGCACAAGTGGTAAAAGGTGATGGTTCATGGGCTGATTTGATGGCAGACTAATCTGTGATAAGAGGGACCAAATGCTGTCACCTGTGCTCCACAAAATGTTACAAAGCAGGCAGGTGACTTTTTTTTTTTAATAAGAAGCTGAACTCAATTTGACTTTGAACCAAAGACTGAAGGCAAGAGTTCCCTATCCCCCAGTGAGTCACTGTCAAAAGATCCAATGGTATTTTTAAATGCATGGGTTAGAGAGTGAATTTAATTGCTCTAGCACTGACCCACCTTTCTCATTTGTTCTTGTGCACAAAATTCTGGTCAGAGTGTAAAACCTTTATAAAATCTTGTCAGAGTAAATCCTTTATAAGCAGCTGTGAGAATGTGAAGTTCAAACAGATGCTGTGGGCACATCTCTGCTTTTAAGGACATCCTTCCTCCTGCTAGCTGCTTGCCCCAGGCTAATGTGGTGGTGAGAGCTGGGGCTCAGCCTGTGGCACCAAACACTTTCTACAGCCCCGTGCCCAACTCCCTTGTTCTTTCCACTCTCACCAGCTAAGGAGTCCAAGTTGTTTGGTCAAGCCTTTCCATTTCTAGTGGGACTTTGCTTCCCTCTCATTACAGAATTTTCATTCATTTGGTCATGATTAGCTGTTGTTATTTTTTTTCCCCATTCCCTAAGTTTGATCTCTAGAGCAAGGAGCCCTTGTCAGCAAAGGGCTGCTGTGCTTTCACTGCATGCAAGGACTCTGTGGTGGGCAGGTGTGGTTCGTGTGAATGGGCCTCGCTGCTGCGTAAAAGGAAGATTCCCTTCTGCAGTGGTTTTTTTGTTTGACCATTACACTCCTCATTAGATACCACTTGTTTCTAACCTTCCTCTGCTCTCCAATGCCTGCAAATCATCTGTGGTTAATTTCAAGAGTTTAGTTCACAGCCTGCAGCTGATAAAAGTAATTCTTCATTTTTTTCAGTATACATTGGCTGTTATTGTCATAGCATTGCTCTACTGCCTCTTTTGTATGGGCATGTTGGCAGATTCTGGCAGTGTTATTTCAAAGTGTATTTTTGTATTACTTTTTGGTAGATTGCAACATGAAATTTAATTTTTAGAAATACTGCATGTCCTGAATTCCCCCCCGCCTCCCTCAAAAGATGTTCAGTGTATCTGAAAATTAGGCAAATTAAATCTGTGGGGTTTGCTTTTAATAAACAATAATTCAGCAAAATTATTGTTTTCATGATGTTTTTGTTGTAGTGTGGAGGGTCTGTTACAGCAGTGTAATTAAATGCCATCTTATTAGCCTTCCTCCTTGGTTTTCTTTCTTATCCTTTCCTCTAATCCCCAGTAATCATTGTCACACTCCCACAGGTGCTGCAATGTCTGCTCCATCCTAACTTAGTTCATGTTGAGGAAAATTCTTTCTCTTGTTTTCAACATACTTTTTTACTGGATATCAGTTGAAGCTTAGACCAGCTTGTCTCAGCTTTCATACTTGGTTTTTTGTCTTGGAGATGTGAGGTCTGCCTTTGTGGGTTTCCATGTAATATCTTACAGACATGCATGTTCTGTATGCACCAGTACAGAATATATCCTGAGTTTCTTTAAGCACATCACCTGCCAGATTTTCAGAAGGAGCAGGTGGACATATTAATGCCAAGCATAAAAATTATTTAAAATATTTTTCCCCTTGAATTTTCATATTAATTTGTGTGATCATGTTAACTGACAGTACCTTATGTATGAAGAACACTATCCTAACTAATTTCTTTGGATATTAAGTAGATTTACAAATTGTGATATTATCAACCCATCTTTTTTTCAATTCCTGACAGAAATACAAATGGAGGAGGTAATTCCAATCCATAGGGTGGGTTTTGTTCCAGTATAAATCTTCATGTAAACATTGCTTCCTATAAATTAACTTGGCTTGTGTTCAGTCCAGCTGTATTTTCAGTAGGGAGTAAAACCCTGTTACATAGAATATAGCAATCATCCTCTGTAACATCCTCATTCATCCCATTCTTTACTTTGAGACATGATGTTTGGAATTCCAGTATTACCAAATTTGCCCTGACTCTGCCCTGTGATTGTGGCCATGTTCCAACTTGTGCTAGACATTTTTTTGGAAAATCCAAGTGAGGAGAAATGCAAGCAAAAGTAAATATTGGTTTTCCAAGAACCATGGGTGACTTGCTATGAGATTGAAACGCTGCTGCCAAAGCAGCACAACCTCTGCTGTTTGTAGGAGAATTTACAGCTGGCATACAGGACTCCCTCCTGAGTCCATGGCAAAAAGCAGCTGAAAGCCTGATCCTGCAGGGCTTTCAGTGTAAAGTTTTGTCTGCATCCTCTGTTTCCAATGTGGGCACGTAATACACGTAATAATTTCAATTTCGCCAGATTTCAATCACATTTCAGAAAATCAAGTTTTAAGGAGTTGCTGTTCCTTACAGGTCTGATGACAGTCTGCAATGACAAGAGATGTTGAGAAAAGCTGTTATGAGAAATGAAGCCTTACAGGAACCCATGCAAAGTCACCTGTTGAGCAGATACTCGACCACACCTGCCGAGGGCTCCTGCACAACCCCATGTCTTAAAAAAAGTGTATCTGACAGTGGTGAGGAGTTGTTGTCCAGTGCAACAGGGCACAGCTCCCCTTGTCCTGTTTTGGGACAACAGGAACTAGGTTACGAATCCTTTCTAAAGGAAGAAGGGCTCTGAGGTTTTTTTTTGGTTGCTGGTGAGGTGAAAATTTGTGCTCTGCCCACTCTGGTGGGTCTGAGAGCCAAGAGCTAAGCTGAGATTTAGCGTGGAAAGGAGTTTGTGGTAGAGCTTTCCCCGAGATTCAAAAGGCAGACAGTTTCCCCAGGAATCCCCAAAACTGTGATGGGAGGTGCTAACCTACTGAAAGGCAGCTTGGAAAGCTGCCAGGAGAAGGTACAAACCTGCAAGGTGCTGACTCAGCAGTACTTTTGTGCAGTATTGCCTTTCCAGCCCATCAGCAGCTCTATCTGCTTCACTGTCTTTGCAGCACAAACTGCTCAGTGACGGATTAGGGCAAGAGGGGAGAAGGCAGCTCTGCCTGAGGATGCCTAAAGCACCTCCTTAGCATGATGAAAGGGCTATTAAGCAATGTAAAAGGAGTGATTTTGCCTGAATTCTGAGAGCCATATTTGAAGGTGGGATGTGGCATCCCAATTATATGAATTATTTGTAACCACTTACTCCCAGTGCTGATTATTTTGTATTCCTCAGGTTCCTGTGGAGATTTCTTCTGCTGTCTCTCCTCTTCCCCTGTTCTGTGACCTTCCTTGCTTACCACTGTCTTTCTCTTTTTAATTAAAGGTCCTAACCACTCTTTCCAGTTCTTTGCATCAACCACTCATTGTTTTCTTTGCATAGAACACCTCCTTTACTTTCTTCTAAATCTGGAAAAAAGCAGATAATTTCTGCTCTTTCACATCCCCCATCCCCCTCTATGCATGCAAAAAAAATTTTTTTTCAGTAGCTCTCCTTTCAGCCATAGTGTCAGATTTCCTGCAGCCCTTTTCTTATCCATGCACTTACTGTTCTCTTATTGATTTTTATTCTTTGCATTACAAGTTTTGGCCTCCTCTGGTTTAAAAAGAAAACCCCTCCACCTTTGCCATATATATATATCTAGCCTTCATTTCAAGCTGCACGTAGCTGAAGCAATCCCTGTTCCACTAAGCTGCTCCTGCTATTTCTCCTCCAACTCACTGTAGACAGGATTTTTACCTGACCTGTCAGGGGTGTGCTTCAAAGCACTGCTCCCTGTTCTGGCCTTTCTCTGCAGCTTCAGTTCTGGGCATTGTCCTCCCTTTCCTGAATAATGCCCAGTGCTGTGGCCTTGCCTTCATGACAGCGTGGCTCTGCCATGCACCGTGGTGGGAAATGAGGACTGGCAGGTAGAGAATCATTTCCTGTTGTAAATGAGGTGTGTAGGTGGATTAAATCAAATATGCTTTGTATAATGCTACACAGATGGGATTAACTAATATGGGATTATTTCAGATCTCCTTGACATTTCCTTTGCCTTTTTCTCCTGCCTGTGTTTACCCTTAGGATATTTTGTCTTCTGTGCATAACAATAGTCTCTTAGGATCAGGCAAGAATATCATATATAATTGCTTTCCTGCAACATCCTGAGTTGACAGAAGCTCATCTGGTTGGTCCTACATGTGATTTGCTGTGTTGTTGTATCCTGTGTTTAATATTGGTATTAATTCATGATAACTTTTAGTTACATAAAATAACTGTTTAGAAAGGGGAGCACTAAAGCAACAGACACAAAACTCAGCTCCCAGCATCAGGAGAATTGGTATAATAATGTCAGGAAGGTCTCACTTCAAGAGAACTAATTTTGTACAAAGCACTTGCCAGAGATAGCTTCAGTGAGTAAAAGCTGCCCTCAGCTTTGGTGTGGCTGCTGCTGTTGTGGAGAACTATCTATAGATCACTTCAAGTATTGAGAGGGTGCAAACATTAAATAATCCTTGCAGTCTGTGTGCAATAACTAAATTTCCAACTCCATCATAATGAAGGAACTGAATCAGAGAAGTGAGGTGTTTTGGCAAAGGCTGTTCTGTCCTAAATGATTAAACAAGCCAAAAGTGGAACTCTAGAGCTCTTGGCTTCTAATTAGGGGGAAAAGGTGATGTTTGCCATGGAGTTATGTCATTGCTTGCCCCAACCCCAGGCTGGAAAGCAAATTAAACTGCTCAATAAGCAGTCCACCAAACAATCCTTTTTTGACCCTCTAAAGCAGAGAAGCAGGAATTTTGTGGATGGACATTAATTCTCTGTAAGTGTTTAATATTCTCTTTACATTGGTACAGCAGCAGGATACAGCATTATTTCTCAACAGATCACATTATTTCTCAGGACCTCCTTCATTCTTGTGGTGTTCCTCACAGAAGCATCTCTGACTCACCTCTAGAACTAATGGCACTAATACTTTGAGAATTTTGATGAAAAAAAATATGAACTGTGTAGCCTATACCACTACAGAAAAAACCATCATTCCTGCCACTTGTATAACTGTGAGCAAAGTCATGGGATTAATCCTGCTTGTGGTACTTTAAGCTGTGGCTTTACTTTCAAAATATGGTTTTCAATCTGTAGACAATTGACAGAAGTAATACTGAATTTCTGAAGACTGCTTGCTTAAAATGTTCTTATTGTTGGCGTCCTCTAATGTGGGAGAATGTTGTACCTGCAGAACACTTTAGGAAACGTGGAGCACCTCTGACAAACCTAATGCTCTTTACACTATCTGATTTTGAGTTTCAGTTGTATTTTGGAAATGTCAGACATATTTCCTTTTCAGCAGGGACTTTGTTAATAAATGTTGAACTTGACAAATGACAATACAGAGAAAAAAATTATTTCAGCATGCAGAAGGAAATAAAGTGGTATCAACTGCACTTCAATTTATTTCAATTTACGTTACTCAAATACATTTAGGATTTGTTTTTTTTTTCCAGAAACTGGCCTACACAAAGGAAGCAATGGGCAGGTGAGTATCTGTGCTCTCCTTGTATTTTATTGTCTCTGGAGATAACAAGAGGGCTGAACTGTGACATTTTGTAACCTTTTCTCTCTTTTTCTTGTCAGTTCCTGTGCTGATTGGTCATGTGGGTAAGTAATTTTCCTTTTCTAAAGGCTTGTGGTAGGTTGTTTCTCTGGTTCTTGCTGCTGCTGGCACCGACTGGTGCACTGGAAATGAACAAAATTCACCTTTTTGCAAAAGTACGTATATTAAAGCATGGTGGAGAAATCTGGTGGTTCTTGCATGTGAACCTCTGTCCTGGTGAGGTTGGCAAGCCCAAAATAGCTCAGCCAGTCTGAGGCTTGTACTCCTGCTAAGTGTGTCATCACTTTGTTGGCTGCCAGGCACAGACACAGGCTATTTACCTGAAGAGGTTTAGTGGGGGAAATCTATTCTGGGAGAGAGGTGTCCATAGTCACTTGTGTTAGTGTTCTGGTTGTCTTGCACATCTTTCCCAAAGGCTTTCAGGTAGTCCTGGTCATCATTACAAAACCAAAAAGGAATATTTTGAAATGCTATTTTAAAAGACTTTCAAGAGATGTGTTCTATAAACACTTACAAGGGAACTGGCTGTTTGGGCTCCTCACACCTTTAACAAGTCAATAAAACCAAAAACTAATTTTTGGCATCTTTGTAGCAAAGCAAACCTGAACTAGACCTGTTATTTTCATGTCTTTTATTGAACTGAAAACAAGTTCAAATTATTATTGCTACATTGCTCCTCAGAACTGAATGTGAGCTGTTATTTGTGGGGTAATTCAAACCCAAACAATCTGGTGCTGAACTCCTCTGAAAACCTGGCAGGTTCAGTTCTCTGCTTTACAGGCCACATAAAGCTATGCTAAATACGAGTAATCAAAACACCAGGAAGAGTAATTATTTAACAGACTTCTTAGAAAAGCCCCTAATTTCTCAAATTAGGGGTCATCATTGTCATTTCATAAGCTGTGACTTGAGTAGATTGATACAACTCATACAATCCTACATAGAGGTCACTGTGCTGTCTCTCTCTAGCTGGAAAAAGCTGACTTCATCTGGTTAAATGCTGGGATAGTTTTAGTGTAGCCCACAGAAAGGTGCCTTGTGCTCTCGTGGTTTAGTTCCTGGAACAACTCCAATCCAGCAGGGTGGAAGGTTGTTCCTGGGAGGTTTGCAGCGAGCATTCACGTGGGCTGAGTGCTCAGCTGCCCTGGCCTTTTCAGGAATGAGGATTAAGCCAAGTACCACCAAGGAGAAAGCCTCAAAAGGAAAAGCAATATATGGGACACAATCCACATGTGTACAGAGCAGCACAGTGGTCATTGTAGAGTTTTTTGCCCCAGCTGGAAGTGTCAGAGCACTACATCAGCTAAAGACTTTTACTGCTTTATTCAGGAGGCCACTGGCATTTCACACAATGAACTCTTCTGTCTCTTAATATTGGAGTCTGTCTCTTGACAATAGGACAGTTCTTCTGTCTAATTCCTGAGGCATCAAAAGCCAGATCTTGAGACTCAGCTAAAAGCAAAGAAGTAGCACAGAACTGATGCAGCAGAAAACAAGAGCTTTTATGTCACAGCCTTGTGGAGTGCTGGATGCACAACAGCATACTGAGGAAAAGATAAATAGGATAGGATAGCTGAAAAGGAGGAATATAACACACTACTTTTTCACTTCTTTGGGAGCATTTTTTAATGTAAAATGAAATATGTAGAGGTACCTGTCCTTTCTGATGGTACTTGCTGATCCTAAAACCACTGAAATTAGTTGCAGTAAATCTTGTCCAGACCTCCTGTGTTCTGTCCATATCTTCTGCCTTGGCAAATCTGAAATCCATATTTTATCAGCAGTGGTAGCAATGGATGGTGATGTATCAATTTATCTAATTGTGCTTCATGAAAGAGTAAGAGTTTGTCTTCTGTGCTGGGATAAATTCAGCAGTTCAGCAGTTCTGCCTGCAGTGACATAGAAGCATACCTGAGTTTCTTTACTGCTTGCATGTGCACTTGGCAATGATACTCCTCATTTCTGACTTTTTTTATCATCTGCACAGCTTTACCACATGTGAAGAGTTCCACACTGTTCCTTTTCAGTTCTATATTTTCTTTTGTGCTCCCTACTGTCTGGTAGGAAATATGAAAGGTTTGTCCTGTTTTAATTAGAACCAAGAGAGATTAAAATTCAAGAACTACCTAAATGAAAATTAAGATAAATTCATGTAAAATTTAAAATAAGAGAATCTGAATACAAGCCTTTGTCTTGCATTTAAGTGTAAAAATACTGAAGCTGCTTGCTAGTTAGTTCAAAGTTCTGTAACTGAAATATTTAAAAATGAGAAAATCAGACAATAAATGTTTTCTCCCCCTTGTGCAATATGATAATTGAAGTAATATTGTTCAAGAAAAATAAATGTTTGACATAGCCATTTAGACTTTAGCCCATTCAAATTGACCAACCATCTTATAAATAATGGACAACCTGGTGGATGTCTAGAGCATGTATTACAAATCTGAAGATGTTACTGCAGAGTTGGGTTTGTCCTAATATTGAAGAGAAATGTAGAGAAAAATGTAAGGAATACCTTCGCAGAACTTCACGGGGAGCTGTGAAATGGTGTCAGGGATGGCCATTTGACAGGTCCAGCGTTGTTTCTCCTCAGTAGTGCAGTGTGGCTGCACACAAAGAGCCAGGACAGGTCTGGGAGTCAGTGGAACTCTGTTTGTGCTTTGGTGGACTGGAACTTGTCCTGTCTTCTCCTGACACGGCCGATGGCACTCGAGAAGGGAATGTAGCTGTATTTGTGAGCTGTGATTGCTGCATTCATATGTACAGGCTGTCCATAAGCACTGTTTGCTTCAGATCAGCTTCCTAGGCCCTTATGGCTCTTACCTTGCCTGGATCCTAGCAGAGCTGTGTGAGCTGAACCCGCTTGTTTCTGCCAAGGAAACACAAGTGCAGTGTTTGTTCTGGTGCTTAGACATCTGCCTGTCTGTACTCCTTCCTGCTCCCCATACATATGTGTATGTTTTTATGTTTTGCTTCCTGCTCAGCCAAGATGATCCAGGGAATCACTCATGCAGGTATGGAATTGCATTTCGTATGTCTGTGTCAAATTCACAATAAACTCTTGTTGGAATACAGTCCCTCTGCCTGGAGTGGCTTGTATAGGTAGAATTCAAAATCAAGTGTGGGCCCTGGATTAATCCTGGGGCAAAACCATAAAAAATCTTGTGTGTTTTAAGTAGTGCAAATTTGAACCTGTATTTACCTTGAAAAGTGATGTGTTCAAGCATTTCAGTATATGCATTGCCATGTGCATTTTGAGTGACTTCCTTAGAGATGCCCAGTACAACTGATGAATTTTTAGGTGATCAATAAAGTAGGAATTTGAAAAATGTTAAGGGGAATTAGAAGGTAAAAGAAAGGCAAACCTCATCTTTCTAGTAAAGTAATGAAAAAACAATGTTGTGCAAAAAGTGAGCCTGGTTGCAGCATAGTGTCCTTAAAACCGTATTCTCATCCTTTTGGCAAAAAGTGGTAGCTGATCATTTGACCAAATTTGGTGTTTGACTGGTTTGGTTCAATTTATTAAGGGTTTAGTAGGCGATGTTCAAGTGCTTGGTTTTTAATTTTCAGCCAGCTGTGCACTGGAATTCTGTCAGAAAATTTGGTAGCTCTTGAGGTCTTGTGTTTAAAAGCCCCTCAGTGCTGGTAAGAATATATTACCTGGCCTTGACAAAGAGTGTGCTCTGTTGTTTCTTGAGGAGGGTTTAACTCTCACTGTGCCATTGCCCTACTGTCACCTCCCCTCTCAGAGCTGTCCTGGCTGCCCCAAGGCCTGCCTTGGGCTGTGGTTGTCACCATGGCTAAAGCAGTGCCCAAGATGATGCTTGTGACAGAAGTACCCTGCTGGAGAGCTGCCACTTGTTGGGGCCAGTGACAGAGAAAGTCCTCTTGGACTTTCTAAACTTGGAGAATTCACTTCGATGTGTCTGTGAGCAGTAATCTGATCTTGAAGTAGAAATTGAGAAATATATTAGGACTTTCAATTTGTGAATGGCTCCTATTTTGAAAGTGTGATTTATGTCACAGCATTTTGTGTGGGGCTCCTTGTCTACTTTGAGGGTTTTTCCTTTAAAAACTCAAGGAACTTAGTTCAGGGGATCCTGTCTGGGTGGGTCTGGGGCTGCCCCAAGGTGGTTCCAGGTGGCTCTGACAGGCAGGGCTGAGCCCTACACTGGTGGGGCAGTGGCAGCTCAGGGAAAGCCTGTGTGAAAAAGGGCAAAAACATGGTACAGGGAGAGGAAAAGGGAGCAAAAAGCATGGGAAACAGTGGTGTGGGGAATGCCAAGGCCAAAGGCACCATACCATGGCAAATCATGTATTCCCTGCAGCTGAGGGAGGGCTCAGAGTGGAGCAAGCAGAACTTTCCTGGAGGAGCTGCTGCCCCTGCAGAGTGTGCCCTGGGTAGAGGAGTCCAGAGGGAAGCTGAGCCTGGGAAAGGGTGAAGAAGAAGTGGTGTTTTAATATTAGGCTGCTCCTCATTACCCAAATGTACTCAAATATGCAATAAATCAGTTTTCCCCAAGCTGAGTCTGTTTTTCCCATGGAGATGATTGGTGATTGGTCTTCCTGGCTTTATTTCAACCAAGAAACTTTTCATCCTAGTTTCACCCTGTCTTACAGAGATGAAGGGAGCGAGAGAGTGGCTGGGTGGGTGTTTGGCCCCTGGCCAAGGCTAACCCACCCCAGAACGGGGTGCTCAGTTGGCCAAATGGTAATTGTGGTCCTTTTGAGATGCCCTTAGTTGCAGCCCAAGTGTGCAGAGGGCTGGCAGGGACAATGTGGCATGCGTGGGTGACCTGTGCCTTGTGGGGCAGTAGCTGGAGGCCAGGAGTGCCTGGGGCCCCTCAGAGGATACTGGGCACCCATCTGTGGCCACCTGGATCCAGTGCCATGAGCCTCAGGTTGGGATCAGGGCTTCCCACAGCAAATCATGTATCTTGTTGTCCTCTTCTTCAGAAAAGGAGGTGAATACAAGACTCAGCTAATGGCTAGTTATAGCTTTGAACAGACCAGAACATTAAAAATCCTGTGGCAGAGCTTTTACTATTCATCACTTTGCTTTTGTTGAGTTTTATTCTGACCCTAGTTAGACTGAATAGTTTGTAAGAAATAAAATCCCAAACTGGTTCACCTCTACTGAAAAGTAGAGTCATTCCTGCTTCTGAACATTAAACATGATGCACTAAATGCTCTGGTGCTGTTATTTGGTGACACATTGTTATAGATGTAATATACTTCCTATTGAAACTGGAAAAAGAGACATCTTGAAGTTAGGTGAACTTAATTGGAAAATGTTTCATCAGACCAATTAATAATTAAGAAATAGTTTTTATTGCAGTTCTAAGATGACAAATGAGTAAATAAACTAAATCCCTCCAAAACATAACGAGCACCCTCAAGAAAATACCCTTAAGAGAGGCTATCTTGTCTAAATTGCACTTTTTAGTAAAATGATTTACTGAGCTTGTCAAAGATTTGGCAAACTCAAAAGCAGTCTTGCACTGTGCTGGCTGAAAACAGGTACCAGTGTCCATGAGATGGAAGCAGAACTGCACTTCAAAGCTTGCATGGAGTTTATTAATTTTATTTGTACAAAAAAATACATGAAGATACTGTTTAAACTCTTGAATAAGTGTTTTCTGTTTTGTTCCTGTGGAAGTTTTTATATTTTGTTAATATTTTAGAGTTGTTGTGGAGATCTCACCCTGTCAGTTTAACATTCCCTGAACTATGTTTTGATATAGTTAATTATTTTATGGAGGATTGACTGTGCCTTCTGGGAAAAGATGGGTGAAAAGATTCTTGACTTAAATAGAAAATTCATCAGGTTTGCCTTCAGGTCTGTTTATTGGCACATAAGCCTTCTGTGTCTGTGAGGGATGGAGAGAGAAAGTGTTTCAGACATTAACTCAGGGGCTCTGTGGTCTCTGGGCAGATGCTGCTGCTCTGCTGTCTGTGAGTCTGGTGATGGCTGGTGCTGGGAGCCTTTTTTGGAGTAATACAAAGACTGACTAAACAGCCTGAAGGAGGCAAGAAATCAACTTGGCCTGCAGTTTTGCTTGAGGATAGGCTGGATTGCAAGGCCAGTTGAGAGCATGTGAGTCATCAAACAAACCTGGCAAGGCCAGGAGCCATGGATGATTTGTTTATATTAGAGTGAAGACTTGCTGCAATGCGTGTTTCATGGCACAGGTATGATCACCAATAAAAAAGAAGATCCTTTAGAAGGGAGAGAAATATCTCAATATAATGAACTTCAGTAATGTTCAGTTTCTCCCCAGCAGTTAAACTTGCAGTCTTACAGCTTGTGCTGTATATATTAACAGTATTACAAACTCAACAAGTAATTTTCCCTTCATTCAGGGAAGACTCGTTTCTGTCAGAGCGTGTCTCCCACTCTTGGTAACTTGACAGTTGCTCCAGGCTTACAGAACTGGCTCCAAGCAGCTTGGGTTTACTGTAAGAGCTGTGTCAAAGCTATTAGTTTCCTTCAGGCTGACAGTCCTCATGTGATTGTTCTTCTGAAATGGTTTCCACATTTGGCCCAGAGTTGTTTTATACGTGTGTGTGCATCCCATTACTGGGTTTGGAAATTGATGTGTTTTGAAGATTTCCAAATAAGCAGAGTAAAATTAATTATGAAAGGCACCCATCTTCTTGCAGTGATTTCAGTGGAGTTATGGTGTTTGAGCACACGGGGGTATGTGTTAAAAACTGAGTAGTTTATTTGGTATAACCAGTTATCTTTGTGTTTTATCTCTTTGCATTTGCTTTCTTTACAGAACTGCTAGAAGGCAAAATGTATTTTTATATGGGACTCCAGGTCATTTGGGATATAAGAGGCTTAGCAACCCAGAGACGCACATGATGTGTTGTATGATGCAAGTGACCCCAAATCTAACCTGCAAAATATAACTGAAATACTGCTAAGCCTAATTTTTATGAAATTATGAGCAAAATAGTACCATGAAAAATTTCTTCTGCACATCTGCTTTTTGGTGTGCTATCAGAATCACAGAAATATCAAAAATTATTGCATTTATCTTATCATATCCAGCGTCAATTTCTGATTTGTTTTTTATCTAGTGGGACTCCCACTCCACCTTTGGATGCTGAAGTTACCACACTGAGAGGTCAGTTTTTATCTAACTGCTGTTAAGGCTGATTCTGAATTACCAGAAAATTGAGACATTTGCACCTCTCTAATGCCATTTGTAACCTGGAGATCATGTTATGTGCTGACATTTCATTATTTCATGAATAATGAAAATCCTACTCAAGAAATTAGTTCTGTGCTGGTTTTACTCATGTTTCCAAAAATACCTCTGCTTAGGCAGAATGTTAGCATCTTATAGGGATTAGTGTATTTGATACTTTTGCTCAGGCTCTTCATGTGTCTCCTGTGCTTTTGCTGTCAAGATAATCAGAATAGGAATCAAATTTGACTATTGGTTTATTGGTTTATGCTTGCTGAACTGCTTCTGTGGGTATATAGAAAAAAAAACAGCAACAAACAAAGGCAAACAAAGTAATACTGTTCTCTTTCAAACTCAGATGCAGCTGCCAATGTTCCTCCCCCTCAGGAGGTCTCCGTTGAGAGTCCTGCAGGTGATGCCATCCACGAGCATGACCATGTAGACACCACTGTGAGTGGGTTTTTTTCATTTGGTTCAACATTCTGCTGCTTTCCCTACATGATACTGTTTATGGTCATTTCCATTTTAATAGCAATTAAAAGTGTTGTTAATATAGTGTGTTAACACAAACTAGGATTTCACAGTGATGCCTTTTTCTTGGTCCTAAAATTAAGAGCCAGACAAGGTTAAGGGACAAAGGGGTTTTACCTCAGTATTTAATAAGGATTTTTATGATGCACCAACTGTGAGACCTCTGGGTGTTTGGTCTCCTGGCCTACCAGAATACCAGGACTATGCTAAGGTATCAGACTGAAGGAATTATAAGTATGCATGCTAAGGGCACTGAGAATACTTAAGAGGTATATTTAAAAAAAAAAGGAAAAAAATCATCATGGTAATAATAAAATCAGGGTGTGAATTTCTAAAGTTTTAAGACATTTTCCTGGGTAGCTGCTGACTGGAGCTCTGATGTTGGGATAAATAAAGAATATGAAACAGCTTCTGACTGAAGTGCAGGGTCCTGCCTTATGTTATGTACCAAGAACACTTGTGGTTTGGTCCCAAGAACAGCATTATTCTTTTGAAACACAACTGCCTGGAAAATTTTTACTGGAGCAGAGAATAGGACCACTCAGTAAATTGGGAAGGAACCAGAATTAGATTGCTGCTGCTACAGAATTTTTACTCTTTACAGTTACATCTCATGTCATGTATCTTAGCAGCCGAAATGCATTGCTGATTACAAGAAGAGTGAGCAAAGCTCATCTTCTGCACTTTGTATGCTGACTGTACTAGGTTTTAGGGGGCTGATAAATTATTTAAACTACATAGTGTTGCAAACAGCCAAATTGTAGCACTATATATATGCCTGCTAAATGTGCATCTCTCAAATGCTAACTAACTTTAAGTAATGTTCCAGTCCTTAAGGTCTTTGGGCAGAGTTATCCAGTGAAGAAGGAATGTGAGGGGCTGGAAAGAGAATTTAACTAAAAATTTTTAGAGGGTTCTTAAACAATGTAGGGATTGCTCACTGATGGCAGTGAGATAAACTTTCTGGAGAAGGTGTTTTTCCATTTCATGCATGATGCATAATTTAAACTGCAGCTTCATTGAAAAGATCTGTTTTACTGGCTCTCTATTTTTCCTTTTTAATAGGAAAAAAAGCAACAAATAAGTATGTAAATAGTCAGAGACAAAACATCTAGCAAACGACATTTGGCTAAAATTAACAAGCCCGCCTTCTCTTCCCTCCTAGACAAGTATCTATTTTTTTTTTATTTTTCTGATGAATTCAGTACACCACAAGGAATAGTATGCTATTTTTAAAATACTAGGGAAGTAAGCAGAAAGCATGCCCAGTCATTCAAATTAGATTAAAACTTGGCATTCACTGCTGCCTGTGGCCACCATGATAGCTGCCTGCATGCCTGATGCACTGCCCAGCCACTGCCCTGGGGCTTTTTGGGCAGCTGTAGACACAGCAGTTGAAGGCCACTGCTCGAGCTCAGCAGAGCTCCCATTCCCAGTGCCCACCGTGTACCTGGGGGGCTCCTTCACCTCCTGAGGCTGAACAGTGCAGGGTGTCTCTCCAAATGCAGAGCTTGGCCAAGGTAGCTTGTCTCCCAGCTGGGATAGTGACTGGGAGCCTTGTGATAAATGAGGAAATTTTGGGTCAGTCAGCCTACACTGACTGGGCTCAAGTGAGATGTCTGAGTAGCCACGGTTGCACTTTAAACTGCCTCGTGGGTAGTGCACACATCTGTACTTCACTCTGTACCTGAGGTCAGTGAGGTGGGCTTACACTGAAGGCTGTTTTCCACGAATGGAAAACAGAATTACCTTCAATGTGAGAATTCTCAGGAAATGTTCTTGCTCACTAGGCTGCCCCGCCAGTCGCTCCTCTGTGCCCTGCAGTGCTGGCGGCTGTGCTCGGGGCTGCAGCATCCACCCGTCAGTGAGTGCAGGGCTGCTCTCCCTTCTCCTTCCTTCCAGATCAATAACGAGATCAAGAAGCAGGATGAAAGGCTAGTCAGGCCTGTGACTGAGCAGATGATCGAGTTCAACATTGTGATTGTTGGTGAACAGTACAGTGAGGAGCTGAAGGACCCATCTGCTGCTGAGTACCAACTGCTGTCTGAACGATTCATTTCTCAGGTGATTCCCTTCCCTAACCTCATTTTTCCTTTTGCTGGCTCTGCAAAGCAATAGCAGCAAAAAGCATCTGTGTCAGGGCTGCTGATTTTTGTGTACCTGTAGTTTCCAATATTTGTTTTTTATTTTGTCTATAAGAGTAGTAATTATATTGCCATCATATTTTGGGAGTTGGGTGTGTGTCTTTCTTTTCTCCTTGGAGAGGCATCTAAGTTGTCATATCATGAGGCTTATGTGTTCTCTAGCTTTGCCTCCTTCTTAGCCCCATTTAGTTGGGGTTGATTCTCTGGATCCTTTACTGGGGCTAACCCTGTGCCAGATCCTGGGCCAAATGGGAGAGGGATGTACTCTTCACTGCAGCCAAAAACCATCACCATGGCTTTCACAAGTTGCTAGCGTAGGCTGCACATCTCAGTTTTCCTCGTTGTGAGTCCAAGCAGCAATGCCATGGTATGTGTGTGTGTGTGTAAAAAATGTCAAATGGGACAGAGTCCACCTGGCACATGGATTTTCCACTCCTTTGATGCCTTGCCTGGTTTTCTCTGAGTTTGAATAAAGAAGCTCTCGGAAAAAAAGTCAGCAGCACTGTGATTGTTTAAGTCTCACCAGAGACAGTTTAAAAATAATGAGATGGGGGAGGGGAACAAGAATTTACAGAGTAAAAAATAATCCTCAACTGGAAAGGATCTTTGGAAGCTAAAAAACTTTCTAAACCAGCATGAACTTCCAGTATTCTCTTCCTTGGTTTTGTCTCCTGTAGCACAGTTGATTATCTTGGCAGTCTCTTTTCATTTCTCCCCTTGGAATGTTTCTATACAGTTCCTGGGTGTTGTTCTTCATTCTTTTTATTTCCCCTTTTTCTAATAATGAAACAATGTCACCAAAACTACTCTTCTATAAAGGAAATAATATTTAACTGTTTTTCACCAATTCTATATAACAGCTCAGATACATTTTTGGGAAATGTTAGAAACACTTCCTGATTTCTCACCACATGAGCAGAAGCGAATGGAATCTGTGTTAATTTTTTTTGTTTTTCTGTCAAAATAGATGAAAAGCGTATTTGAAGGACTACCTGGATACAAAAGCATCCATATCTTGGATTACAGGTAAAAGATCCTGGTGCATGTATGGTGATTGAGCATGATCATGTATGATGATGCAATGATCTTAGCAGGATGTCAGGCGTTTGTGTGGGAACTCCTAGGATGTATTAACCAAGTGCTCTCATATTTGGTACCTCTATATATGCAACTGAAATAGAAATACAGAACTGATTTTTTCCTCCTGGCATTTTTCACATGAAATGTTTGCTGTGATTTTAAGACAAGGCATTATTGTTCTAGCCTATAATTAAAAGATATATTCATGTCTGCTACTTCTAATATGTCTAAGTATTAAACAAGGAAGGACACAGAAATCCTTTTGGAAAAATGTGATGTATTTAGATTTCTTTTTCAAATTCTTGATGTTAATTTGGGATGGCTTTAAAGGTTAGTCTTTAGGATATGTAAAGGTCTCTCTCTCCTGGATCAAAAAAAATGTGGGGCATAATTTGATAAATGATGTTAAATGTTTTAACTCTCTGTATTTCTAGAAATATATTTTTCAGGTAAAGAAATATACCTGATTCCCTCAAATCCATTTGTGCTTCAGAGTGAAAAGTTAATTTGTTAAGTTAATGCATCAAATGTAAAATGTCTGACTTTTGGAGTACAGGGCTCACAAATTGTGATTTTCTTGAATGGATTTGATATAACTTTTAGAATCTAATGAGTTCTAATTTTCATGAGCTAATCTAAATTGTGTTTTATTTGAGACTGTAAGCTTTATTTCTTAGACTTTATTGCCTGGAGTATTTTAACTAGCATACATGTAGGTAACACAGCAGCTGTAGTAGAGAGGTCTTGTCATTGGAACCCTTGGCTACATCCAGTTTTCAGACTGGAAGGCAGCAAAAGCTTCCATCCTGGTATTTGCAGTCTAGTAGGTCTGCAAGCACTTGGTTAATTTGAGAAGACAAATAAAATGCTGATATTTCTGGCAGTCTGTTCTCTGCTGTGCATGACAAAACCCCATTGCTTATAAGTTAAACCTTTAGGTAGAATAAGTGAGCCTTGATCTTCTTGGTACTGACAGCAATTTAACTGCATTATTTACAATAATCTGAGATGGCTCTCCTCTGCTCATTCCTTGGGATCAATAGAAAATATTTCAGTTCACTAAAAGCAGAACAATTTATGTAGCTGAATAACTATGAATAACTATGCTTCTTAAAAGGATTTTCCTGTATGCATTTTCAAATGGTTATGCCCTGTAGAATACCAAAGCAAACTTGTTAAAGTTTTAAGACTTAAAGGAAGTTATGATGTTGATTTAATAGGTTTTGCTCTTCTGTTTTGTTTTTGTAATCAGCCCTTCTGAGGAAGACAGGTAAAGACAACTTTTTAATAGAAATTGTCATAATACAGATGGGAAAAATATGTTCTGCTGGAGGGCTTTTTTCTGGGGGGAAATTGTATTTTTGTGTTCACAGCAAGATAGTTATCGAACATAAATATTGTGAGAGAGGGTTCTACCAGAAACTGCAAATAACTGATCTGTTTCAATTAAGGATAAACCTAATTTGCTTATTTAATTCATAATAAAAAGAAAAACCCTCAGGAAAAATCATCCTAAACACAGGTCAGCTACTGGAGTAACTTGTGTATCAGAGTCTCTTTTGTGAAGAAAACAAAATTGCTTAACAATGACTCAAAGCCTTCACACTTTGCAGCAAATTCTTGAATAGATATGGGATTATTATTGTTACTGAAATAGAAGTAGGTAAGAAACCTACAGTTCTCCAGCAAAGGCTGTTGGCTTAGCTTCAAGGCCAGAGGTGCTGCAGATCTTAGCAGAACTTTAATAAATGTCCTTTAGCAGAACATGAGATTAGTCTGGATTTGTTTTTCATCAGACATATGCAAGCTAAGAATCCAAAATTCTCCTTCTTTAGTATGTTAAGAATGTCATAAGACTGAAAAAGAACTGCAGCCTTAGTTTACTAAATTTATTAATTTGTTCTGTGTGTATCTCAACATAGCCAGTTTCCATGAACAAGTTTAAAGAGAATGAGCATTTTCAAGAAAGGTTGGAAACACAAATCCCTTCACAAATTGTATGCATGCAACTGTTCACAAGGGCTGTGCTCCAGGCACCAGATGTTCAGCTCTTTCCAGAAAGAGGATGGTGGTGTAGTTATTTGTTAGGAATGATGAGTGACAGCACAGTTGTATTAAACCTAAATGTTATGTTTGAGCAGCATATTCTGTTCCATTTTTCCTGTGCATTTTCACTACTGCTGTCCTTTTTAATCTCCTCTGCTGACAGTCAGTGCCCAAGGTGAGCCCATGGTGGGTTCATGTCAGTGACAGAGCCAGCAGCAAAACCCCAGGCTCCTGGCTTTAATCAGCGTGTTTGTGAATTTTCTCTGTTGTATCTGGAACTGGGGTTTTAAAGACTTCTCTAAACAGAGCCATTGGCTTAGAAATCAAATCCAGCTCTGTGGAATCAGGAAAACCTGTATTCAGAGCACATGTTTCTAATGCTTCAGAGGTTACTTAATTTTCTTGCTGTGTTCTGTCTACAGCCAAAATGTGTTGTATCTTGTAAAACTCCCTTGTGCTTTTGCCTAATGTATGGTAAATCTGATTGCAGCCTAATCTGTCGTGTGGAAAAGGACATCCAGATGTATTAAGGAAAAGAAAATTAAGAAAATTGAGGAGAGTTAATATGAAAATAAAAACAAACCCTTAAACACAGATACAAAACTGAGTTATAGAATAAATGATCAAATGAGTCTAGATAAATTTTCCCAATTTGATGAATTAAATACTATTTTGTTGCTATTAAAAACATTCTTTGAAGCAGTTTAAGACTGCACAGTGACAGATATTAGGATTCTCACTTGCTACTGTAGATTGCTACTGTGTACAACATGTTTTTCCTGTCTATTTTCCTTCCTCAGAGCCGTTCCTATTATTGGTATAATCTTAAAATCACCACTCTCACCACTGCATGCTGGTGGACCCATTAATAATGCTTGCAGAAGGCCAGTGTTTTGGTCTGCTTACGGTCTGTCTGCCATTCACTAGTAGAAATATGGGACTGGGCCCAGACCAGATGTCAGTTTTGGGTAGCATTTCCCTTGAGAACTTTGTGAAAAGAATCAAGTAGTTTGTATTCATCCTTTAAAGACGTGTATTTTTATATTACAAATGGTATTGATGTGGGCCCGTGTGAAAAAAATATAGTGTTTGCTTGCTTAGGAGAACCTGGAATTTCTCATCTGTATTCTTTTCTCTGTGTACAACTGAAGTGGGGTGGAAGTGCACTATGCTGTCACATTTGATGGAAAAGCCATCAGCAATGCCACCTGGGACCTGATTAACCTTCATTCAAACAAGGTGGAGGACAACTCCTTCATGGGCATAGAGGATAACCCAACAGTTGTGTACACCATCAGTGATTTCCGAGATTATATTGCTGAGATCCTCCAGAAAAGTGCTCTGCTTGAAAATGCTTCCATCTCTCTAGACCCAAACTCTCTTCAGCTTACTAATGGTGGGTATTAATTATCATGTATCAGTGTAAATTATTCAGCTGTCCTCTGAAAAATTAAACAAAACAAAATCAAGTATGTTATAGCCTGTTTTGCTCTGATCTTAACCAGGCCAAGTCATGAGCAGTAGCATCCTATTCCTGATCCATTAGCCTAGCCCCCAATTTTATTTTAATTTTTATTTTGAAACTGATGTTTTTAGTGTGCAGTTTCAGTAATATTTTCAAAAATTAATAGGAATAAACAGGGGAAATGTGGTTCACATGGTGCACATTGCATCAGGGTGACCTTCAGCTTAGTAGCTCTGTGTTGGCCTCAGGCAGCACAAAGGGAATACCCAGATTATTGCTGAATATTCAGTGATGAGGTGATGAAAGAGTGCTGTCCCCCCTTTGTTCTTATCTTTCCCCTTCACTTCTTGTCAGTGATTTGGATGCATTTCCAGAAACAAAATCTCTCTGGCAGACTTTTTGAGAAGATTTTCCTTACAAATCTGAAATCAGAGAGGGTTTTTCAGTCAGTCTTCCGACACAGCTTCCTCACAGTGCTACTGCAGCCTTTAGATCCAAGTGTTTCTGTTTCCCCAGTGAAGGAAATAGTGCACCCCACGTCAGAAGAGCCGTCCTGGATTGCTGAGCACCCAGTGCTGGAGCGCCCGGAGCTCGATGTGAGTACGGTTCAGGCAGGGCCTTTGGGCACCTTTCAACAGCTCAGTTCAGCGAGGTTCTTAATCCTTGTGTTCATGCAGACTAAGCACTAATGGAGGAGCACGTTATATTGGAGTAAGAACTGGTGAAATTGTGTGATAATTATAATGTTTGCTGCCTTCAGTTTTCTGTGATCATCTTATTTTGATTGTACACATCTCTAAAGAGGTGATCCTTCCTTCCATGATACTACTTTTCTTTAGAAAGAAGAAATAGATGTAAATCCTACAGCTGGCTGCTAGAAGCGATAAAACACTAAGTTTCATAATCTCCTTTTGTTACTGTATTTATTTCAAAGAAAGTTCTTAATCTGGTTTTAAAATGATGCCATTCTCCTAATACTAGCAGAGGAAAATTACTGGCACTTGTTCCTTTTTTTGTCTCTTGAAATTGTATTTGTCTTCTCTGACTCCTTCTGGAATAATCCAAGAGACAGACTAGAGTTCTGTATTGGGTAAGAGACTTGATGTCCCTCACCATGTCTGTACAAAGTGATTTAAGCAAAGACACTGAGGTAGGTGCCAGCAATGCTGAGATCAAGTCGGTCAGTTCTGCCAGCAGAGAGATCTCTGAGTGCTGAATCATTGTCTGGGCAGTTGGCTTCTGCTCTCCACTATGCTCTGTGACACAGATGTGCTGTCAACAATAAATTAACTCAGATAATGCCCTAAAATCCAGATCCACTTGTGCTGGGTGGTAGGTTCTCAGTCCATCATGAGATAATGTTGAGAACACAGACACATTTAATTTTAGCCAACTTTTGAAAATTTTATGTGAGCAAAATTTGTTTTCACAGAATGCAAAGAGTGTTAGAATGGACGTAGGTATAATGTCCTTAATTTCATGACAGTTTTTGTTGAGTCTTAAAAACTACTTTTTATTGATGTCTAAAACAAAAATTCATGTGGATTTGCCATAATGGATTAAACATGGTGTAGATAAACATGAATTTAAGTTAGATTTCAATAAAGGGCTTTCTCATTACTGAAGACATCTTACTAGAGATATTGAACTAGACTAAAATGTTGTAGATGTTCAGTTTAGTGAGACAAAGAATTCTGCCATTCTGTATTCTGACAGATGTGCAGGCAGGAAGATATTTTAGAGTAGTGGTAGCTTTGCAATAATAAATTTTAAATCAGCTTTTGGGAATATTATGACAAAACATTGTGGAAGTTATATTTTTCTAGTCATGACTATGAATAAAGGCTTCTATGCCTTCAGTTAAAAACTCTGATTATGTAAAAGGTATCACGTGTATCCTCCAACTGGCTGTGTACAATCTGCAATACATAGGTAATTTGCAAAATAGCTTCAGACAAATATAAGAAAATTCTAAATATGATTAGATAGTATGCAATTGATCAATTATTTCCACAGATGTCAAACCTCTATAGTTCAAGTAGATGCTTTCAAGTAGAAAGCTACCTATGGAAGAGAATTTTGCTGTAGTTTTCCCTAGGTGATTTGAGAATAAGCTGGATTTGTATTAGCATACCAGTATAACATGAGACTATCATGATTTTATCATCCAATTGCTACTAGATGGTACAAATAATTCTTTTGAGTTTTGCAGCTCTCTTTAAAAGTAAAACAAAAATCAGGTCTAGTTTTTGAAATCCACATTTTCTTGTTGTTTATGTGGAGTTGTAAGAGGTAGAATGCTCTGGCTTGAGGAAAACAATGCCTTTCTGGCAGCAGAAAATGAAAAATCAGGGAGAAGGGTTCTGTGTTTACAGCCATCTGTCACATTGGTGAGCCTTTTACACTGGTGAAAACTAGAACTAGCCAATGTGATATTAAACTTGTTAGTATAATATATTGCCCTTTAACAAGGATCTTTGAATAAGGTTAGTTGCCATAGGACCATTTATCCATATTCAAATAAAAGAATATGAGGTGCAATCCCTGGCAACTAAATGCTTACATTAAATTCATGTATTGAGGAGCAATTGCTGGTAGTCTTAATTAATTCTTTATGGAATTTATGTGTGTAATTTATTTCTAATTTTGTACAGTAACTCTTTTTACAGCTGTATTTATAGTGGCTAGTCTTGCCAAAAATAAAATTGCTGGAGCACGTCTGTATGGTATATATACTTTTCAACTGATTTTTACTAATAAATTAAAAAAATTGATGACACTGTGGTGGCATAACAATTGGCATTTTTAAATATGATAATACATGCAAACAAGTAATTTAAGGAAAAAAAAAAAAAAAACAACCCTTAACTGGCCTGTTTCCAAAGAATTCAAATGCAGTTTGAATTAAGCTGAAAATTCAATTCACCCAAGCTGGAGAAAAATTTCAAATTGAAGAGTATTTGGATTCTTCCTGTTATTCCTGCTGGTCAAGCAATAGAAAGAGATTTGACAGGAATGGTGAGCTACAGAAATGATTACAGTGGTTTTGAACTGTAATATGTATTACAGAAACCTGTGTCCACTGTAACTTTACTTGTCACCACTGGCAGTTTGTTAGCCCTTAGCAAATTGCTGCTTCTTGAAATTGCTTGGCAGTTTTTCATACCCTACAGGGTTTTTGGTCCATATCCCACTGCTTCATGGCATTCATATGGAGGTATGTAAATCCATGTAAAACACTAATTCCTGAGTTTTAGGCTATCAGCTTGCTTTCATGGCCTTGACCAAATAACTTAATATATTTATTGCCTTTTTCTAATATAATTATTTTGTGAGACACCAAGTAGGAGATTAATATTCAAAGATGAAATATGCTAACTACTTTAACTGTAAACCAGCTAATGACTGGGACGTGGAATAGCAAGTAAACAGTGTGGAAATTGGAGATGTAACAACAAATTATTTTTTCACATTTCAAATAATTCACAAATTCATTCTGCATGCACTTTGTTGTTCATCATTACTGCTGATAGATTTTTTTTTTTGTCCTGCACAGGTATCTTGGCTTGAGACTAAATTATTCCAGGTTCTAAATGCTCTTCATTAGGTTCTGGTCTTTGTTATTCTCTTGGGTACTATAGATATGCTAAAAGATACCAATAAATTATAACTGGACATGCATCCATTGAAGTTCACTTTCTGCACTGTTTCACGTATCATTAGTAACTGAAATATTAGAATTAATGTATTAGTTGTGTGGCTGATGAATAATAGGTGTTAGAACCTCATCATGCTTTAGGAAGGCAGATAACATTTATCTTTGAGTTGGAGATGGACAGTTGGGGTTGGATAAAGATGGTAAATCTCTTAGTAGCTTAAGGGGCTCTGCAGTCCAAACAATCGGAATGCTCCTTTCCCTTTCTCGTGGACACGACGTTTGTCATTTGTTGGGAGGCTGTGCGTGTCCCACGTGTATTGCACGAGGCTAGCAGGGTCTGTGTTTGTGTCCTGCTGCTGTGCACTGCTCCCTCAGAGCCTTGGCCACTGCCTGCTGTTAACCCCAATGCAGGCAATCAGTGTGGCCCTGCAGCAGTGGAAATATTAATAGTGCTTTGTGTTCCAGGACAGCACCTTTTTAGCTGAACGCCCTTCTGCAGACGAGTCAACTGTCAGCAATGCTTTGCCCTTGGACTACGCCGAAGCGGATTCCACCTCAGACGGCGAGCAGGAGCAGCCTGGTGACAATGAAATCCAGCCAGGACCACAGAACACTGACTATGAGGCTGGTTTGGCACCTGAGGCTCCACTTTCCTCAGAAGCTGATGTCACATCTTTGCCTGATGGGCAGAATTTAGAGACTACTCGTTTAGTCACTGTACCAGTGTTAGAGCATGATTCTGTGGACTCTCTGGAATGGCTTTCAGCCCCCAGTTCTTTAGATGGTAAGTTAATGCCATCGACTGAAGCTTAAATTTGGATACAAGTATTTCCTGATACTCATCAAATTATAGTTCACTGAAATGGGTTTTCAGAAAGGTCTGAAAATTTAGTATCTTCCTTATGACTTTAGTATAATAGACCAGTATAATTTTCCATATATTATGGAAAATGTGGAGCCCATATGTACAGATAATAAAATGAATGAAATTTGACACTTTTTATCATAAATAACATCTAATTGTCACTTTGTTCTTGTTTTTAATGTTTGAAGATACTGGACTATCTGAAGAACTTTTGCCTTTAAGTCCTTCTCACCTTGTGCCTGAAGAATCTCCATCTACCGAGGACTCTGCAGTTCCTCTGCTCTCTGCACCAACAGTGGCCTCTTTGTCAGTCATAGAGACTGATACTAAAGAGAAGGAAGAAGTAACCCAAGGTAGTCCTGAGGGCAGTGACAGTGCAGACTCTGTGGAAGAAATGCCTTTTCCCTTAGAAGTGCCCCCTATGGAAGACGAAACTGATATATTTCTTGGAGATAGAGTTATATATGATGATGGGTCTGGTTCAGCTTTTGATGGTTCAGGAAAAGAAATGGAATCAAGTATCTGGCCTTGGGAAGAAGCAACCCTGGAACCAGTTTTCTACCCTGGTCCTGATAGCTGGCTTGAAGATGACAATGAGTCTTTATTAAGCAAAACTGAGGATATTCCTGAAGGCATGATTTTAGACTATATTCTTAACTCTGGGAATAAATTAGATTATGATCTTTCCAAAGATGAGAATGAAGGGATAGTCGATATAAAAGGTTTCCTTGATGAGTCTGAAATATTTGTCTTTCCAGAAACTACAACTCTGCAAGTACCTCTGTTACAGACAGAAGAGCCATCGTCTGTGGAGCCATCTACACAGACAGAAACACTGGGCATGTACGATCCCTCTTTTGTCATGCCAGCTGGAGAGGCCCCTGTCTCACCACCACAGACAGATCTGTCTGTGGAAGATAGTCTCCATGCATCTACAGGGACTGTCAGTATGGAGCGACCTGAGGGGTCTAGTGTAGGCCAGAACATAATCCCTGAAGCAGCTGAACACCAAGACGAGGACAGGGCAGTGGTGGCAGAGCTATTCACAGTGAAGCAGCCAGACGCAATGGAAGCTGCTACGATAGAACACTTGGACACAACCTCTTTAGAAACTCTTCTGCCTGCAGACCCTGCTGTGGTAAAGGCTGATGCTTCCACAGAAGAGCAGCAAGCCCTAGATTCATCACTGGCAGACCAAAACACTCGTGGATCAGCAGTGAAGGAACCAGCTGATGTTTGGCCTGCTGACAGGGCACTAGAAACCTCCTTAGATCAGACAGTGCAACCAGCAATGGCAGTGGTTACTCAAGGTTCAGCTGCAGTTCCTTCTCTAACTGATCACACCGCCGTCCTAGAGGGCTTTGCGGGACAGGATGGTGCAGACCATGGCACACATACTTCCACGAGCTTCACCACTGCTGTGGATTATCAAACAGTGACTATAACAAGCACCACTGAGCTTCCGTCCCACCCTCCTCCCGTGGGATCCACGCCGTCATCATCTGTAGCTACCCCAACAAAGCTGGGAGAGGAAACAACAAGAGTCCTGGATGCTTCAGTAGACCTGGCTCGTGTTAGCACTGTCCAGTTTTCTCCTGAGCAGACTGAGGAGGGAAGGAGAATGACTGAAAGCCACATGGAGCTAACAACTCGTGTCCAGTCCACAGAGATGGCCAGTGTGGCTTGGGCCACACATGAAACTCACTACAGCAGCACCGTCCCGTCCCGAGCTCTGGTTGTGTTCTTCAGTCTTCGGGTCACCAACATGATGTTTTCAGAGGACCTGTTTAATAAAAACTCCCCTGAGTACAAAGCCTTGGAGCAGCGATTCTTGGAACTGGTAAGAGTCACTTCTATGCTAAATTTCCACTACCAGATAGACAAAAACCGTTGGTAAATTCTGTTTAGTCATCTCCCTTTTGCAGAAAGCAACTCAAAACTGGTGTTCACATATAAGATTTGTGTCCCTCTGTGGGGGAAGTTCTGTCTGGAAATGGGTGGTGGGATGCTGTACATCTTTTACTCAGATAATAGTCTCTGTAGAGGAGAGCTCCTTAGCATCATGGACCAGCTGCTCTGCTGGTGTCAGTAAATATAGCAGTGCAGCTGAAGTCACTACTACACTGCCCCTACTTGCTTGCAGAGTGCTCTGTAGTTAGTGTGTAGGGAGGAAGATGCAAGAAAACCTGGGGCTGTGAGCAGGTAACTTTTCTGCAACACATTCAACCTGTCCTAAGTAAGAGGTAGCTCAGGGAACTAAGCTGTTCCTGACCTGACTGATGACTTGGAAAGCCTCACAGGAATTACACAGCAACAACTGCCAAATTTTAACTGGGAAATTCCCCTCTTCTGAGTGAAACAAGCATTCTCTTGTGAGAGAGAAGGAAGGGGGACATGCCTGAAGGAAAAACCCTGTGAAATGGCAAGTATTCCAGGTAGTTAGATCAAGGGAGAACACAATGAGTGTCCTGAGAACTGTGTTCCTGCATTGTAGATTTTTAGAAACTCCTTGCAAATTGCTATACTCTTAAGTACTCAGGCTCCTGGCAGGCTGCCAGCACAGACCTCAGCTGGGTAAAGATTAATGACTTTGATGTAGGATTTGGATAAATTCATCCAGACTCAGATTGCTGCAGTAACAGTGCAACTGGCTTGAGCAGAGAGAGACTCACAGATTGAGCTTTTCTGTCATATCCCCTGTGCTGCAGCTGGTGCCGTACCTTCAGTCAAATCTGACGGGATTCCAGAACCTGGAAATCCTGAACTTTAGAAATGGCAGCATTGTGGTGAACAGCCGAATGAAATTTGCCAAACCGGTGCCTCGGAATGTCACCAACGCTGTGTACATGATCCTGGAAGATTTCTGCAACACTGCCTATCACACCATGAACCTGGCCATCGATAAATACTCCCTGGATGTGGAATCGGGTAAGGCAGCAGGGAAATGCAGTTTAAAACAAGAGATAAAGAAAAATTTCTGGTTTAAGTGCCAAGGATCCCACACCTCAGAGGCTGCCCACTGCTTTTCACAGGCTGGGCTTTAGAAAGACTTTTTCATAGAGTAAAAACAAACAAATAAAAATCTGCTCTGGTACTAAAGAAATGAATGTCAAAGTGGAACCCAGACAGAGAAAGCTGTATGGGATCCATATAAATTATGTAGAAAAATTAATGTATAATGCCCCTGTATTTGACCAGGGGACTGAAGGAGCAGACAGCTCAGGGAGAAGTGATGCCCATCTCTCTCGTGCTTACTTTCATGTGTGGTTTGAACTTACTCCACATGGTTATTCCCACAGGTAGTAGCCAGTTTACCTGCCAGGTGGGCATCTGCACTGGTAATGTGACAAACCCTCTGGCTTCACTTCTCTGATACAGGGAGAAGGTTGTTTTGGTTTTTTCCCCAGTCCAAGTTAGACAGTAGTTTACCAATAAGCAACCCAGAAATCTCTCCTGGTTTAAGGTTAGAGAAAAGTAAGAGTGCTGACCTATTGGCATATGGTAGCTGTTCTTCCCAGATAGGTCTCTTATAACAGTGGACTAATTAGCATGGCAAATGTTCTGCTATTGATTGCTTAGCTGTATGCCAGCCTCTTAAGCCTGATACAAGTGAGATATCTTGAATGCTTCAAGCTTGTATTCCTTGCAGACAAAAAGGCAAATCCCCTTACAGCAGATGGTGAGTGCCTGACATCCCACTGCCCTTCCCTATATGCTGCCTAGGTTTTCCATAGCAAGAAATACTGGAGACCACCTGTGGTTTACTCATTTGTAAAAGAAAGCTCCAGCAGACAGAGAAAATATGAGGTGCCGCCTGTTCCAGTATGAAAAACTCACTTAATACATGCTTTTTTGACTGTTTTTTTGTGTGGTCTTAGCCATGCCACTGGCATGTGCAGACAGGGGATATTTGCTAGTGCTGATTCACCTTAGCAGAACCTTTTGTTACTCAGGAAAGATGCACACTGGATTTTTGTGGGTTATCAGGAAGCCATTAGAGATGGCAGCCAGCACCTTGTCTCAGTTAAGGCTCTCCCCTTTCATGAACAGTTTTTGCTCTGTGTATTGTCAGGTGAGCAAGCAGACCCCTGCAAGTTCCAGGCCTGCAACGAGTTCTCTGAATGCTTAGTAAATCGCTGGAGTGGGGAAGCTGAGTGTGTCTGCAATCCTGGCTACCTCAGCATCGATGGGCTGCCGTGCAACAGCATTTGTGATCTGCAGCCAAACTTCTGCCTCAACGACGGCAAGTGTGACATAAGCCCTGGGCAAGGGGCCATCTGCAGGTAGGTCACCCTGCTGCTGAAACTTGTGCTTCCTGCATGAAAACTCCTGTTGTCTCCTCTGTTGTAGCATTCTATAAGATTTGTCCAAAACTCTGTGCAATACTGTGTAGCAAGTGAGTAGATTGTGATTATCATTCCTGTTGTGCTGCTCAGTGCAAGTCCCAGTATTAACATTAATTTTCCTATGTGTGTATCATAAATGAGACAGTAACAAATGTAGAAACAGAAACAAAAACCTAACAAGGAATAGAGGTTGTAATGGAACACACTGTGTTGTTCAAATCACTTTTATTGGCCTTTGGGGACATAATTTACCTCCAGAGGTTTTCTCAAGTGGCAAAGTGATAGTGTCATGTCACCTGTGAGAGTTAATTCCATAACAGAAATTTGTATCTGAACATCACATTGATACTGCATAAATACATTAAATATTTTGGTCTGGAAAAAAGATAAAAGTAAATCACTGTAAATTTGGGAAAAATCATGTGGGTTCATAAAAGGATGAAGGAATAGGTCCCAGATATTTGCTCAAAAAAAAAGATACAGATGCATCTGAACAGGATTGCTGTATTTTGCAGGTAATCAAAAAGACGTTGTGCAAACTGCAGACTAGTTAGTGATGCCCCTGACACGGCACTTTACTTTTTACTTTTCAAACAATGTAATAATCTATTTTTAAAAATAAAATGTGTCTATCAACAAAAATTAAGAAAATGACCACAAACAATAGCATTACTACTAGTAGTTATTTATGTTACTTCATGTGATTTTGTTTCTGAAGTTCACCTAGAACTTCTCTAAAGTCAATCTTAGACTACTAAAAGTTAACAGAAGAAATAAAAATGGTTTTAAAACTTTAAAATTGGATATTATCACAGATGCATTTTACATGTCAACATTTGTGTGAGAGTGTTAATCAGAAGCAGGAAAGTATCTGAAACCAAGCCTGTTCCAGTTTTATCTTTGCAGTGTTGATATGTCACATGCAAGGCTCAACCAGGGCAGGAGTTTTTCCTCAGTCTAAACACCTTCCAGTTTTACACCTCACAGGGTACTGTACATTTCATAAAGCACAGGTGTTTCCCACCACAAATACATTACCTTTTGCTATTTTACCTGCCTGAATTCAATTCCGTGATTGGGGTGGTTGATCCTGGGGAAGAGGAGGCTCCTGGGGGACCCTTTCTGTGGCCTTTCAATACTTAAAGGGGGCTTGAAAGAAAGGTGAGGACAAACTCTTTGTCAGGGTCTGTTGTGACAGGACAAGGTGTAATGGTTTTAAACTAAAAGAAGGTGGATTCAGACTAGATATAAGGAAGAAATATTTCACAGTGGCGGTGGTGAAACACTGGAACCAGTTATCCAGAGAGATGGTGAATGCCCCTGGACTGGATGGGGCTCCGAGCAACCTGATCTAGTGTAAGATGTCCCTGCTCATTGCAGGGGACTAGATGACCATTAAAGGTCTCTTTCAACTCCAACTGTTGCATGATTATCTACCAAAAAGTATGTACATAATAATAACCACAATAAAGAAAATTAGTGATTGGATGATGCAAAGGTATTTGTTGAGGTGACTTAACTGAGGGCACATCATAACAGGAACTTAAATGCATTAACCAAAGCTTTTCCTGGTGTGTAATTTCCCTGTGTTTCTTTGTGGCAGGTGCCGTGTGGGAGAGAACTGGTGGTACAGAGGGGAGCACTGTGAGGAATACGTGTCCGAGCCACTGGTTGTGGGTATTGCAATTGCTTCTGTGGCAGGATTCCTTCTTGTGGCATCTGCTGTCATCTTCTTCTTGGCCAGGACCCTTCGAGACCAGTACACAAAGAGTGATGCTGGGGACTCCCAGGGGTAGGTGACACCATCTGATGTTTTCAAACACATCGGCTGCAATAAGGATAATTCTGTCATTAGTCTTATACCACAGAGCTTACAAGCAGCAGGACGTACAGGCACCTCCAAATGCCAGGCTTCCTTAGTCTGTCTGCTGCCCTTGCAGGCTGCAGAGAAGCTGACAGTGTGTTTATTGCTCCCCCAGGCAGGGTGACAGCCTCTCGTCCATTGAGAATGCAGTTAAATACAACCCCATGTACGAGAGTGACACGACTGGCTACAGCCATTATTACCGGAGGTATCCGCAGCTAACGTCCTACAGTTCCACCAGTGCAGAGACATCCACAGACTACAGCAGTGAAGAGATCAGGCACATTTATGAAAACAGTGAGCTTACTAAGGAGGTAAATGACCTTGTTTCCATAGTGGCACGGGAGAGATCACGGGAGCAGTAAGCTCACTCCACGCTTCGACCCTCAGAGGTGCGCCCGAGCTTTCCCCAGGGTCTCCAGATAAGCAGGTTGCAGCTGCTGCAACTATTTTAAAGAAGACAGAAAGGTTTGCTTTCCCTGCTTGCTTTTAGAGAAGGTTATGGGTTTTTTCTGACTGCAATGAATTTCACATAAGGAGCTGACCCCTTAGGTAACTTCATGGGAGTTGGGGACGTTTGATGTATTACTTGATGCATCTTTTAAAGCCAACTCTCTTATGTAAGAGTAGTTGCACAGTGACAAATTGGCACATCCAGGCCTTTTCACAGGGTGCTTTGTTTTTGGTGTTTTCTGATTGTTTTTAAAGTGTAAGTCTTTCTGTAAGCTGCAGGTTAGATCACATCTTATTTCTTCCTCTATGCACAGTATCCAAGGTTTACTCTTGAAAAAAGAGATGGGATTTACATCCCAGAACTAACCACAGAAACTTGAGCAACTGTGAGAGGTGAATCCAGTACGTAGCTGGTAGGCTGACTGGTAGGCAAAGTACCTCTGAGAGATAAATGGTTTTGTTAGAGCCTGTTGAAATGCTACACTCTGTCCAAATCCTGGTTTTGATTTTAAAAAGTATTATTGAATTCAAATGAAGTGCTTCACTTATTTTTTTATTTTCAATTAGAAAAATCATAATAAAATAAATAAAATAAAGAAGAATTTTAGCATTGGAGTGCCCAATTTCAAGCTCCACTCTTTGAAATAGCAACACATAGGAGTTTTATTTCCCCAAACCCAGAAATCAGTTATTTCAGTAGCATGTTGATTTCTATTATGTGCTTACAATTCTGTTTGTTGTATTCTAGGAAATTCAGGACAGAATTCGAATTATAGAGCTCTACGCTAAAGACCGCCAGTTTGCAGAGTTTGTTAGGCAGCATCAAATGTGAGTGAAATGTCTTGTCTGGCTAAATAACTCCTTTGGTATTTTGTCCTCTTACATTACTGTATTATTTTTTAAGGTATTAGAAATGCTGGGACACTAGAGGCTAAGATTTCATCATTATTTTTAAAGAGACTCAACCCCTTTACAGATTTAATAATCCCAGAAGTCCCAGAGGGAAAAAAAAGAAGGAGTGAAGGGGAATTGCAGAGTTAATGGGTGTCAGAGCTCTGACATCAATTTAGGTCCTTAAAAGCACAGGTAGAATCTTGTTAAACCTTCTGGTGTAATTCCCATTGCCCAGTGCTTTGTTTAAAACCAGAAATTTTTAAAAGCCCAAACAAAAATGCTAGTTTGTCTCTAGTCCTCAAGACTTGGCAACTGACCAGCACGGGACAGATCATTGGTGCAGTCCTGTCTGCTATGGTGGGCACCAGCTGTGACAGAAACTTTACAATTCCCAGCAATTAATCAGTCTGAGCTGCGTGCTTTGATGAAAGCTCAGCACAAAGAAGGTCCTCAAATGCTGAATTTTAGCATACACGCTTGCAGGAGCTGTATCCCTGCTGCAGGAAGCAGCAAACCACACTTTGAACAATACTGTAGTACAGTTCCTTGGCATACTATTAAAAATGTATACAGCAGCAAAATCTCGTGTTCCCAGATTGTCAGCTATATTTTTTTTTTCTAATTGAAAGGAACAGCAGTTCCCATTTTTCCATGTCAGTCGTTCATTTTTTTCATCTTGAAAAGGATCAGCATCTAGATTTTCCACAGCTGGAAAACAGTAAGGGCTGCCTTGTATAAGCCTTGAATCCAATATTTGAAAGAGACAAACTTAACCACTGCTTTTCTGTCTTTCATTTTAGGAAGCTGCTTTAAGAAAAAAAGAAATTGATAGAATACACGTGGGAGATAAATGCTACCTTGCTGCCCCAGCAACGGGCTCAGATGTAACTGCAAAGTTACTTATAGTCCCAACATTGCATGGATGGATACAGATGTTTTCTAAATGAAAGGCTAAAATGTACAGATGTCTGATTATCTCAATTTCTTCTGGCTTTTCCATGAAAACTGACACTTTTAAGAGGCAATCAGAAGTGGCAAAGGTTATGAAAGTTCAATTTTCTTTTACTTCAAAATGGACATAAAAAGATTTTGTATACAAAAGGCAAAAAAAAATCTCCTCGGATAAGACAAGATACATGCACAACCAAAATAAAATGCACATTGAAAATCCCTGCCTGGCATTTTATCCCCTCACTGGAGATGCCAGTGGCAATTTTATGGGTATAAAACACTAGCAGAAGGAAATATTTGATTTGCAAAGGAATGAGTTGTAGGGGAGAACTATTGTGCTAGAGTTATGTTAGCATTATTTTAAAGCATTTGCAAAATTTTAAAGCAGACACAAACCAAACCTCACTGGAAAAGCTATTCTTCTGTGCATTTTGCCACGTGGCATTAGCAAAGCAGAGGATAGCACGGAGCCTGCAGCCCCTGAGGAAATCAGCATCACCACTGCCCACCAGAGACCCCACAGGGAGCCTTGGCCAGGCAGGGCAGTGCTTCTGCACCACACCACAGCGTCTTCAAAGCCAGGGTGGCTGGTTCTGCAGCTCATTCTGGCAGACACACCGTGTTCTCTGAAGCTTAAGTGATTAACATTGATTTTTACTTTTTTTTTTGTATGTAGACATTTTATTTCATATTTTGTAAGCTATTTGCATTATTTGTTGTGTGTTTCCTTCCCAGCTTGTTTTCATAGTGGATTTAGTTGTTGAAATAGAAATATGACTAGTTTTAATAATGAAATACTATGCTGGCATTTGTGCCCGTTTTTTATATCTGTATTATATTTAGTGTTTACTCGGGGTTGAATTCAGCCGACTAATATTTGAAATAACTGAACTGGGCAATAGCCTGCCATGAGCTCCCTTTCAAAATCAGGTACTTAAGTCCATGCACATTTGGTAGAGGTCAGCACTTTCCTGTAGGGAAGGGAAAAACTGAAATTATTCTTAGTTTACTGGAAATCAGCATAGCATTCCTTAAACAGAAGAAGCATTTTGAAATAGATGACTTGAGAGGGGGACTTCCAAGTAAAGAAATGGAATTTTATCTTCAAGTTGTGAGGAGAATTCTGACTACATGTGTTGGGGCTCTGTTCAGTCACCCGAGGTCTCTTGTTTAAGTCATTAACACAGCTGTCAGGGTTAGGGCATCAATTACCATCACATTAGCTTGTGCTAGCAAAAAAGGCCAAGTGATTTATTTCTACTGCATCTGTAGTTCTCGGCCCACATGTGCCAACAGCCTCCTGATACTTTCTAGAGTTAAGTGAGAGAGAATTACTGGACTGTCTCTAGACAGCTTAGCTAAACAACAGGCTATTTCAATGCAATTTTTCTACATCCTGCAGAACCTCACTGGATCACTCATGTAGTACCTTCTTGCCTTGAGTGGCAGGGGATGGGTATCAGAGCCACACATCTGTCAAAGAAATGCTTATATAAACCACGGAAAGCCAAATAATGCCAGACAGCAGGAAATACTCTGGTGCTGCTGAACATCGTGCCCAGATGTTACGAGATGTTCATGTTCTACTGTCAGAGCAGCTGGTGCAGAGCTTGTGGGGCACAGCCACTCCTCGTGGGGCACTCCTCGTGGGGCACTCCTCGTGGGGCACAGCCACTCCTCGTGGGGCACTCCTCGTGGGGCACTCCTCGTGGGGCACTCCTCGTGGGGCACAGCCACTCCTCGTGGGGCACAGCCACTCCTCGTGGGGCACTCCTTGTGGGGCACAGCCACTCCTCGTGGCCCTGCAGCAGCGTGGCTGAGCCATCCCAAAAGGCTGGGCCCGTGGTCAGAGCAGGGAGTTGCTGGGCTCAGGGTGGGCAGCAGCCTGGGACTGGTTTCCTGGCAGAGCTGGTGCAGCAGTGGGTGGCAGCTGGGATCACAGAGGTTTCCAAGGCATTCTGCTGTGCACAAGCTGGGAGGAGGCTTGGTTCCACTGAGTGTGAGGTGTTTCAGTGAATATACAGTGATATTTTCTTTGTGTGCGTGTGTATACATATGAACATGATGGTATGTTTTCACTACAATAAAAAATTATTTCCAAAACATATTTTTCTATAACATTCATGTAGAGACTATGGGTTTGACACGGAGAAGGTGTCTTAGCCATGAGCATTAATTTGTGTGTAGGATCAGAAAATTGTTTTGTTTTAACAGAGTTGGCTAAGCTGTTAATCTCCTTTGCTAACAAAAGTGCCAAATATAGTTCATTAACACTTGCAAGGTTATAGACAGAAAATTCCTGCTGGAAAGCACATACCTGGGTGCTTTGCTTTCAGTTAAACTTTTCTGAAGATGTTCCATCCCTATTCAAAACGCCAAGAACTTAATGAATGATTGCCTTGGATTGGGAAAGTATCAAAGTAAGTCAAAGAAAAAGAAATCTAAATATCCTAACAAATCAAACAAAACCAATCCCAAACCCCAAAACAACAACAACAAAAAGCCAACCACCACCCAACCAGCTCTGTGTACAAATCTATCAGTCTATTATCATTTAGCATGTGCTTTTTCACTTGATAGAAGTAAAAAGTGCAGCTTTGAATAACTTGGCTTAATTTCAGAGCATGGAACAAAGCAGGTACTCTTTACTAAATGCTGACAGGTCTATCAGCATCTGTGGCTCCCCCCAAGGCTGGAAACAGAGAAGAAAATGAGATCCCCCAGGATGCTACCAGCTGCCCTTGAACAGAGTGTCTCAAACACACAGCAGCCCAGGCTGGATCTCTCAAGGCCTCATTTTTAAACCTCAAGACCTCAATCCACGGTGTAATTATGTAATTATCCTTGATATTGCTTTGCAAAGGGCAGGGCAGAACTCTCAGCATTTTGCCCAGTTGGGCCATCTGCAGCCTGCTCTGCACCCAGGAAGGAAGGATTAAGTTGGCTCTATGTATCTGTCCTTGGAGGTTACATGGAAAATTATACTTCAGAAATATTAGTGAGGGATGTGCATGACCAGTAGAGCAGAGGTTCTGCAGCTTCACTGCTCAGCACCTATTCAAGAACTGTCTTGGATCAGCTGCCAAACAGACATTTTCCAGTGTCTCCTGAACAGACAGAACCACAAAGACAAAAGTGTCCTCTGGTTTCAGGGTCTGACAGTTCATCTAATAGCTTATTATGGAAAGTGGTTTCTGGACTGACTCCTCTGCAGAAGACATCAAGTACTGATACAGCCTTTGCTTCTTAAAGGAAGACTGAATAAATGCAGTCCTATTCCCACTGTCAGCACAAGGTTTGACACTTGCCTTGCTTTGAAATTATTTTTTTAAATCATGCTGGAAATCTTATGCCTATCACTTTTAAAAAGCAACCTGTTAACACAGATATTAACACATTACTGAAAAATCTGCCACAAAGTGTTTCTAGAGGCACTGTGTTGTAGTCAGGGTGCTTCCTGCAGAAAGTGGCTGTAAGTGTCCATCACCCTGGACACTGACTAGGCTGAAGAACATCCAGCCATTGAGCAAACCCCTAAGTGTTGTCCCAGAATTGATCATGACCCAGTCTTGAAAAATTCTGGTCTAGGTAAACTCCTTCGACACTAATCCTGTGCTTTACACCTCCCTCCAAAACTGCCACCTGCCCACACAGTCACCAAGGTCCCATCTTTAACTGCATCTTCAATAAGCTCTGCTCCCAGAACCTCAGAACACTCTCATGCCAGTCAGGCAGGTGACAGCAGTGACAGTAAGCACCACTGCTCACAGTAAAACACTTTTTGGTAGTAATAACCAGCTATTACCCCCCTGAACATGTATCACTTCCCAAGTTATCACTCTTATCTGCAGTTTGTCTCTCTGCTGAGGCTGCTGGTGACAGTCCATATCCACAGGAGACTGCAATGATGTGAACAACTCATTTCACATTAGCCACCAAATCACTATCTGAGGACAACTGACTTTCTAGTTGGCACTGACTCTCAGGAGCACTCACATAAAACCCCATGTACTCTAAGTTACACTTCACCTGAACATTACCCACATAAATAAGTATGGATGTTAATAAAAGGGAGATGTCAGCACTAAAAGGTGTTAAAAATTATTTTAGGAATAATGAATACATTGGGGATTAACAGTAGCATATGGTACCTTTCACCTCCAATTTACTGGAACAAATCCAGCTAGAACAGCATGGATAAAAACCTTTACCATCTGGTGAGTTATCACTTTAGGGAAAATAAATAGGAGTTTATTGTAAATGTAGGTGAACCTGGTGGGAAGAAATGCTGATGTCTGACTCCAGTTCAGAAGGCTGAATGATTTCTTTATTATAACTATACTATAATGCACTAATATACTATTTAAAGGAGATACTAAAATTACATTCTTACTTTTTCTAACTGCCATATCTAACTCACTCCCAACTTGTGACCCTCTCGTGACAGTCCAGCCACAGGTGGGTTGGATTGGCCATCAGGCTCAAACAATCCTCACCTGAATCCAATCAAGCCATCACCCCAGGGAAACAATTCTCCAAATACATTCCACATGGGAAAAACAAGGAGCAGAAATACAAATGTTCTCTTCTCTCTGTGCACCTTTATGAAAAATCTTGAGAGAGAGAAGAGGAGTTTATATCTCACACACACAAAATGCACCACCATAACTGGAAGCCTTGTTGGCTTTCTCAGCAGACTGATCAAAGAGGTGGAAAACTCTTCTCCCTCCCCAGTATAACCTGCCTATTTACCTGAGAAGTGAGGATGAATGCCAAATAATACTACCAACCAATATCAGAAATTCAAATATGACCATATTTTAGTCCCTTTATTAGGGAACAGGACGATTTATAGTTTTCAATCCAAAATTTCATCTATTTCCTTCATCACAACCCCCTAAAGCAATAGGTGTAACAATAGTCTCCTTTTCTAAAACCTTTATCTAGCTTCTTAAATCACTGCTGCTATAGCAGTGCTACTTTACAATGATTCATTCACATTTAGCAACTCTCATATCACCCATAACAAGGAAGTCTGAACTAATCAGCTTCCATGCCTCTGTGAGTTCTTTTGAACTTTATGATTTTTTATTCAAGAGTGTCATCCAAATTTGAGTTACCTGCTTTGATTAAAAATTTGCTCTCTCATGCTCCAGTTTCTCCCTGTAAGTTAGAAAGGGTTTTTTTTTTCTAAAAGAAATATTATCATTAATATTGTAGGAAACATGAAAGCAGTTGCTATCAGTTTTAAAATTAATAGCAAGAGGTACATAAATGTCCTCTGCATTTCCTGCTAATTTATCACTTGGAAATGTGGAAATCACTTTACATATAGCAGAAGTTACTAGTTGTTTACTATATCTAATCTTTCGTAGTGGCATACAGGAGCTTTTCTGAATAACTTGAAAGAAGGATAGCCTTCTTTAAAGCTCTATTTTTATCCCAGAGTAAGCAGTGTGTTTTTGGCTAAGGCTCTATGCAGCTACTTTCACATCGTGTACACAAATCGCATCAGAGAAATCTCTTAAGTTTCCTTGGCAAATCTGCACCTGTTGTTTTGTAGCCTCTTAATGAAAAAAAAAAAACCCAATAAGTGTTCTTATTTCATTACCCCATGTACACTTTAGACACTACTGATCAAAGGCATGACAATGCAAACTAGAGACTTTCTATTCTTCTTTGCCTGATTTATCAGGATGATTAACACATGCCAAGACAAAGCTAGAAATAACTAAAAAGGATTGGTATCTGCCAGAAAGATCACCTTGCAAATCATATTATGTGTTTTCATACTCCAGTCACACCAACTCCCTGGTCTGACCACCTGTGTCTGGACACACTGTCTGGCAGAGCTCTCCAGGGAACCTTTTCACACATCTGCTAAATTTTTCCAGGTATCTTTGGGCTTTTATCCTTACTCTGAGAAAAATAATATTTTAAAAAAGCATCAATGACTACTTAGTCATCAAATATTTGGAGCTAAAATTAGCCCTGTACAACAGAGAACAGTCTGCATTACCTCAGAGTGACCAAGCTCCAGGCTGGAGTTTGAACACTGTGTGCACCTTGGTCTCTGTCGTGACTTCTCCCTTCCAGCTCTAGCATGCTGTTAATTGTACAGCTGCTGAACCACTGGAATTCCTGGCTGAATGAAAGTGCAACACTTCAAGGGGTGCTCTTCTATAAATGAAGTGCAGTGCATGAAGAATTACTCAAGAATTTTAAGGACAAGAAAGTTCATGGGCCCAGATGCCTGCCATGGCTGGCTAGAAAGACAGCCCAGTTTAGGATTCTCTTGACACTTGTCTGTTTGAGATTTCAATCCTCAGCCTTGTCCTTCAAATTCTTCTATGCATGTGTGGCACAGACTGTGGAAAGACTGCTTGATTTGAACCTTGCATTCAGATAGTCCTGACAAGTTTCCTGTGTTTCATCAAAACAAATGGCTTCTTTAAGGCTCGCTGTCAGCTGGTGCACTGCTCTAGCAAGTGTTCCAGGAGAAAATCAACAACATAAATACAAAACCAGAACCAAAAAGCAACCATTTGACACAGGTTTAAATACAATTACAAGCTGCTGAAACTAGATGGAGTCCTAGAAAAGAGATAAAGAGACAAAGTTTGCTTTGAAATGGACCACAAAACTTCAACATAAGCTTGTGCTGTTCTAACAAAAGGCAAACCAGAAGGACAGGAGGTAACAGAGACTCGCTGTCATCCCCACAAAACCAGCTCAAACCAGAGTGCAGTGGCAAATCAGGTGTCTTATTAGATGCTGTGTAAAGCCAGAGCAAAGATCCCAAGAGGTCTGGTAAGGTGTCCAATTCCCAAACAGAGTCTAAGCTAGCAGCAGCTTCCCACAGGGTGCAGCTCCTCTGGGACCATGCTTTCCAAAAGCCAGAGCAATGCTCTGAAAATCCACCAAGAATTCATGACTGCTGCACTGCACATTGCAAAGACCCCTGCAGTAACTCTCAGAAGCCTTGTGGTCCATGTTGGAGCATTCATCATCATAACCATGGATGCAGTAACATGCTCAGAGTGCACACCTTGGTGCTAGTCACTTGTGGATTTACTTCTGCAGTAAGGTACAAGGAAAACTGCCTCTAACAGTGTAATCAGCAAGCTTCCTCACTGTCAGAGCAAGACTCAGCCTGTGGAACTACTCTGCTATGCTTGTTAACTCTTTTAGCTCAGTCTCCAAGTGCAGAGGGGGAATAAACATATAAGTAAAATAAGATACCAAATGCAAATTTAAAAAAAAAATTCACACTCCTACTGCATCAGACTTCAATGTTATTAGATGTACCATAAAACACTCAGAGAAAAAAGGGGTGTGTGCCAAGACTATATTCTCTATTTCTTACAGTTTTTCACACCCCACTTTCTGGTTTAGTTTCTGATTTTTAGCTCCTTCAATTGTCTCAACTTTTCCCACTTGTTAATTACATTTCTTAAAGTATGGGTATAATCTAGTATAATATTTAATTTTCTTCTGTCATAAAGTGGGACTTGAAGACATGTTGCACACTGAATGGCAGCTGATTGTCTCATGTGCTGTCTCAGGTGTCTCAACTTTAAACAAGACTTTGTGTCCCCTAATATCCAGTTGCCTTTCCTTGATGAGCTTGTTATGCCCCAATATTGTTATTATCATGAGCTAATAATTGAAAATAAGGACTAAAATGTGTTTGTGTTGCTATTCACCTGTAATAAGAGAAGCTGTCTGAGACTGGAGGACTTGGCATACAAAGGCATTTAATAAGATCCTGTGACCTGACAACTTAAAAGAACTGGACAACAAATGAGAAGTACTCAGGCATTTAAAGACACACTGGTTCTGGAGGGGTTGCTTGGATTCTGGACTCACTTCCACTTGTAGTCCTCAAACCTAAATACTATTCCCCCCAGCTTTCTCAAATGGGACACCTTAGCCTCACTTCCAAGAGAGAAATGTGATGGCCACCCTTGAAGGCATCTGACAGCAATACCTGTCAGCATGAGCATGTATGTGGACTTCATTGTTGTCTTCATCTACACCCCTGATCGAGCTGACCACACCAAACTGACATCACCACCTCTCCTCATCTGCTTTTGGAAATTCTGCTTTACATTCTGCACATGGCTCCTGTGATGTAGATGAGCCTCAGGGCACAGAAACATTACATGAGACTGGGTTTACTTAGCATAAAAATCAGCATATCTGTATAATACCCATAAAAAAATCATAACTGTGTACCCCAGCTAGCAAGTTTGCACTGTCCTGTTCTCTGAAACAAAACTGAACAGCACCAAAGGGAACAGAGCTCTTGGAAGTTAATACATGCACATTCTGCTAGAAGTTTTCTCAGTGACTCACATTCTTAACTTTGTTAGATCCTAAGGGGGCTTCTTCCCTCTAAAATTGTGCCTGCTTACACTACTCAAATGTGAATTTCACAAACTGTTCACAAAGAAGATAGATTTTGATCCATCTTTTATCTACTCCTGGATCCTGACCTGAGTTTCACTTTTTATTTCTTCCCAGACATTCAGTAATGGTTTTAAATACAATGTGGTCAAAAACAATCTTGGATTCTTCCTCTGTAAAGATATCCTGTGACACTGACCACAGGATTGTTTTTGTGTGTCTCATCTCCAGCCTGTGCCTGCTATTTCTTCCTTTGTATTACCTTGGAATCTTATCTCTCTCTCTCTGTCCTGATAATTTTTATTTCAGCCCCATCACCACTGGCCTCTCTATACTCATCACATTTCCTCAGAGCTATTCAGTGTAGCACTATTTATATAGTAGCTTCAATCTGATCAGTCATCCTCATAAGCCTGGGAGCTCTACCAGGACTCATCCCCTGCCTCCAGGAACATCCTTGCCTTGTCTTACACTGTACTGCTTCACTGTGCTGCCTTCCATCCATTTAGTGCCACGGCCCTTTGCTGTCCCACTCTCTGTACTACCTCCAATAAAAAACTCTTGTCCACAGCTGTCTGTGGAGATTTCCCTGTCTTCCTTTTTGAAACACTTTTCATGACTGGGGTGACTGGGGTAATTTCCCACCCCAGTCCCACAGACATGCTTTCCCCGTAGGAAATCGACTCAACAGATGTTTCCAGCGAGCTTGAAAAATCACACCAATCCAAACTTACAAAACTAAGAAAAGAAATTTTACTTCCTTTTAATAACACAGAGAAGAGGATCCCATTTCCAATTTTTAAATATTATAAACACACTATTCTCATATTCTGGAATTATGTCTGGCCTTGTACATTTAGTTTACAGAATCATGTTCAGTTCCCTCTGCTCTGGGCCACATTCCTGTGTTGTTCTGGGCAAGCTGCTAAGTTACTAAATATCTGGAAATCTGGAGCACTTCTTCCTCTTCATTAACCTGCTTTCTCAGGTTAATGGTAGGCCAAATGATACTTATCTGTACGCCTTTTCCTCAGTCTATTAATTGTTCTCCTCTAATAGACAATGATTATATTGGTGCCTCATTTGGATGCTGAAGAGATCCATTAAGCATTTGAGGAAAGTTCACACATAAGCTGTACATATGAATTTTGGTAAAAGAGCAAAACTTAAACCCAACAAAAGCCATTAAATGTGGCCAAAAATAAACAGAAAAGAAAAGCAGTGAAGCACCTCAGGCCCTTATAGTGCAGGACAAATAAAGATCATGAAAGATTGTATAACCTATTAAAAATATATTACCTCTCCTCCAAATTACACTTAGAAAATTCTCTGCATTTACGTGGTTCTCCTCATGTCTCACTAACCACAGTGTCAGGGTCTTTGCAAGATGTTAACTGACATAAGGAGTAACAGTTTTCTTAAATTAAAATTGCATGCTGAGCTAGCAGCACCAGGGCTCATTAGAAAGAATGAAGGAGAAAACCTGGCCAAACTTCTCTTCAGTTTTAATTTATCCTTTAAGGACAATCGGGAGAGCAGATGGTCTATCTATCATTCCTGCACAGCTTCTGAGTAAAGAAAGCTGATCCATTTATTTAATAGTCTTACCTCCTGTCAGCCCTGTCTTTGGCAAATGGCAGAGTGCAAGCTTTCCCCTCACTACAAGACTTCTTTCCTGACAGGCTTGGAAAAATTTAAGCTTTCCTGTCAGTCAGATGAGTCCCTTTATCCCATTTGGCAACAAACCAGCAAGTCTTTAAAAATAGTCTGCTATCTGACTAAGCAACTGAGAGACTGTAGGACATGCTGGAATGCAACCAACCTGCATGCTGGTCAATCAGCTGGTGCCTTTCCAGCAGCCCCTTCTGGCTGCTCATAAAGCATAAGAGACCTCTTTCAACAGTGCATTTAAAAGAACATATTTAAAGTGGGCATTTGCTTTGTCTTCTTTGGTGTGAGGATGCGTGAGGCTCTGCTACAGCTTCCTGATTTTAAAGGTTTGTTAAATTGAGCCTATCTCATGAGATCTGTCTAGAAAGTCTCATGCTATTTTCTTTTCATCTTTTGAGCTTTGGGACAAAAGGGAAAGGTAAGAGACTCAAACCCAAGCATAGTTCAGAAGGCTTTAGTTCAGAAGGCTTCTACACAAAGGCAGTTTGATGTAGTGCATACCAGTTTGGCAGACAGGAATGGCCACTGTTGACTATTAGGAAGGCAGCAGACAAACATGGATCAATCCTTGTGAAAGAGAAGTATTTCATGGTACTCTGACAGTATCAAGAGTATTTTGGTATTATTGACAGAAAAATTTTCCATCTAAAATAAATTAAACTCCCTCCATTCAGCCCAATTACTAACATGAGCTAGAAAGAGTCAATAAAGTAGCTGAAGTGAGAGATTCCTCCTTCCTCTCAATATCTACTTCACCAGCTTCGTCTCCTGAACAGGATAAACTTGAATAAAGCAGTAAAATGTAAATGACTTGCTGACATTGATCTATTCTATTATTTCAGGCTGAATAATAAAATGTGATGGCTTCAAATAAATAAAATTATTTTACAGCTACCAAATTCAACAATTAATAATAACACCTGAGAAAATTTTGAGCCATGTATACAGGCTCTGCCTTGCTATCTGAACCTCACATTTTGGATCACAGGGAAACATTTATCTGCCTTTCCAACACTGCTTCTACTCCCTCACTCTCAAATGTATTTAAGCAGATAACCTACAGCACACTCTGCTGGAATTTCTAGGCTGGTACTTACTTGAGAATTCTTTCACTCACGCTTTTCCAAGTAATTTAATTTGTACCTGTACAAATGATAATTGGAAGTCTTATATGATTGTTAACATTGTGCCCTAGAGATGCATTAGAAAAGGTACCACAGTTCAAAGAAGGAGCATACTATTTTAATTAGAGGAAAGCACCAGTATGGGACAAGAGGGAAGGAAATTTCAGGGAAGTAGTCAATACCTACTGTTACATCTAGATTGGTATCCCACATTATTACAGAAGACATCACTTCAACAATAACTTTCAAGAAAAATTTAAATAAATGCTATGTCAAATATGAGAGGAAAAGCCAATTTCCAAGAGAAAAGTGGAGATTCAGTATTCATTTAATTCATTTGTATCCCAATTTTCCACACTGAAGAGTGGAAAGAAGAAAGTTCCTAAATTTTGCTGTTGCCTACCCTATTATTTTATTATTATTATTGTCTTAAAGACTTACCACGGTACTCTGCAAGACTAGGTGATCAATTAATTCAACACATCTCCAGAAAACAACAACATATTTACAGTTTCACAGAAAAAAAAAAGTTAATTATAGAGAAAAATATGAAGTCTTTGAGGAGAGAAACAGATCTCCAAGATATAACCATAATTAGTTTAGGAAAATTTGCTACTTTCAAGTAAACTCCACAACAGAAAAATTCTGACTGGAAATTGTGCATCACTGACTGGTCTTGTGAATACTGTTAGAAGGCAGAGAAAAAATGGTTCATCATTTTGCAACTGGGCACAACCCATTTGCAATTTAGGAGTTTGATTTGGTTGGTTTCTTTTTAAAAACTAAAAATAAGATCCTTTTGCAAACAAATGGCAGCAACTGGTTTGATGCAAACATTCAATGCAAAGTCTCCTTGTTTTGCCTACTCCCTGTGTAATTTTACTGGATGGCAAATGCTCCAGCACTTGCAGAGGAAATGTCCTTAGATCCCAGAGCAGACAGGCAAAGTTCAAACTAAATTCCTTTTAAACATGGTGATTAGTTGTTGGCCTCAACTTTTTAAATTGGGATATAAAAAAAGGAGTTCTCCTAGAATCAAATTTTGCTACCTAGAACTGGAAAGCCTGTGAAGAGCAAATGTGTACACTAAAAAAAGAAGAGATGCCTAAATCACAGCAAGAACATGAGCTCCTCATTTCCCCAAATGACACTCTAACCTCTTTCCTAACAAGTGCAGGAAGGACTGTTCATTCCAGTTGTGGAGCTGCATGCAGCCAGTCAAAATTAATGCATTTGTGCTGACAGGGATCAAATGAACATTTGGGGTCAAAAACCTGCAGCTGCTCAGCTAATTATAGCAGGGGGTGAGTGTGTGTGTGTGGGAGGAGAGATGAGAGCTGGCCGGCTGGACTTGAACAGGAGATGTAAAAAGGAGAAGGAGAAAAAGAATAGAAACAGAAGATGGACTTTAAATGGACACTGGGGTTACTTATTCAGTGCTAAATGCCACTGGCCTTGTTATGGCCCCATCTACCCTGAAGGTGAGCCCATGTGAATTTGTGTTTGGAACACTGTTGCCCCTTCCCTGGGTCCAAGGAACAACCTGGAATCAGGAAATAGAATATTTAATTTCATAAGGGAAATCCTCGAATTAACTTCAAAGATTTATCATTCTCTCAGAGTCTCTTACCCTACACACTCCAGTTCATTGGTTTCAGCCCAGGGATCACATATACATGAAGACCTGGAAATCCAAGTCACTTCAGGAGCACTGGGAAAGACCTCATCTGGTTCTGTTGACTACAGGAATCTCTGTGAAAGTGAAAGGAATTAACTCCTTTACATTGCACCCAAATTAAGAGGGCTCCTCCTCCAGAGTGGACAGTGGAAAACACTAGACCCTGGTAGCTTAAAATTTCAAAGACAACTATAAATGTACGGCAAAATGTATAGATTAATGTTTATGGGAATCACTTTATCTTTAGGTGGAGCTGTTGAAGAAAATTTAGTATTGAATTTAATCCAAGGGTTTGGTAAAATGTGTAATCTGTCCAGCGTTACAGCCTGCCTCCCTATCCCCAATTCAGAATGGGAATGTATTCCTTGGGGAATTATCCCTATAAATCTATCAATGGTGATTCAGTATGATAATTTGAGTAATGTAATGGCAAAAGAACTTGGTAAATAAAGAAACTACCCAAAGTCACAGAAAGAGGATTCCAGATTTTAAATAGATACTAAAATGATATTACAAAACAGAATGGTCTTGGATCTATTATTGGCCAAAGAACAAGGGGTTTGTGGCTAGAGATCACTGTTATATGCACATCCCAAATGTAACAGAAGATCTCCAAAGACAACAAAATAGAGCAAGCTGCTGACAGCAATGCTATCCGAACAGCCTCTGAGACTAATTGGCTCAAAAAAATTCTTCAATAAATAGAATGGTCCTTGAAAGGATGGCTGGCTGAGGTGCAGGAAACCATTGTAACGGTGATTATAATTGTAATAACTATCAGCATTGCTATTAGTCATGTCCACAAAAGGATTGACCTTAATCTTGCAGGAATATATAAATACTATATAAACCTGAGCTGAGACTTATGAAATGGCCTTAAGGATTTTGAGACGTTTCAGCGGGGGAATTGATGCCTAAGAACAAGGAGTTCTACTGCATCTGTGAACTCCTAGCAAAGAATCAGAGTGCCCAGGATCTGCTGACTGAGCAAAGACAGAGGAGGGGAGACAAAGCAGCCTGGCGGGGAGCGTCGCTGGCGGAGGAGCGCATCCGCGGCCAAAGCAGGGCCGTGACGGGGCAGAGCCAGCGGTGGCGATGGGCGGTCAGAGTGTGCTCAGCCGGGAACGGTCCTGTGCTGTGCTCAGCCGGGAGCGGTCCTGTGCTGTGCTCAGCCGGGAACGGCCGGGAACGGCCCCGTGCGGTGCTCAGCCGGGAACGGCCCCGTGCGGTGCTCAGCCGG